>PVIA01004440.1:0-138340 GCA_004024845.1 Tonatia bakeri | reverse complement strand
CACTGAACCCTACAGGACGCCTACTACATTAGGCCACACCACCAAGACATGGAGTCAAAACCGGTCTACCTAATACACAGAAACAAACCCAGGGGGGCCTCCAACACAGGGAGACAAAGAAACATGGCCCAAATGAAAGAACAGATCAAAACTCCAGAAAAGGAGCTAAATAAAATGAAGATAAGCAGTCTGTCAGATGTAGAGTTCAAAACGCTAGTCATAAGGACGCTCAGGGAACTTAGTGAGGACCTTAACAGCATAAAAAAGATTCAGTCAGAATGAAGCATTTACTAATTGAAATAAAGAACAATTTACAGGGAAATAACAGTAAGCAGATGAAGCCAAGAATCTAGTCAACAATTTGGAATATAAGGAAGCAAACAGCAACCAATCAGAACAAGAAGAAAAAAGAATTCCAAAAAATGAAGATAGTGTAAGCAGTCTCTGGGACAGCTTTCAGAGTTCCAGCATTCGCATCATAGGGGTGCCAGAGGGAGAAGAAAAAGAGCAAGAAATTGGAAATCTATTAGAAAAAAAACAGTGAAAGAAAACTTCCCTAATTTGCTGAAGGAACTAGATATACAAGTCCAGGAAGCACAGAGTCCCAAACAAGTTGGGTACAAAGAGGCCCACTCCAAAGTCACATCATAATTAAGATGTCAAAGGTTAAAGGTAAAGAGAAAATCTTAAAAGAAGTAAGAGAAAAGAAGTTAGGTACCTCCAGGGGAATTTTCATAAGACTCTCAGCTTATTTCTAAAAGAAACTTTGCAGGCTGGAAGGGACTGGTAAAAAAAATTCAAAGTAATGAAAAGCAGGGACCTACAGCCAAGATTGCTCTACCCAGCAAAACTATCATTTAGAATCGAAGGGCAGATAAAAGAGCTTCCCAAACAAGAAAAGACTAAAAGAGTTCATTGTCACCAAACCATTATTATATGAAATGTTAAGGGAACTTATTTGAGAAAAAATATTACAACTATGAATGATAAAATGGCAAAAATACAAATGTATCAACAATTGAATCTAAAAAACAAAATAAGCAAACAAGAACAGATAGAATAATGGATACAGAGAGCATTTTGGTGGATTCCAGATGGGAGGGGAGTGTTGGGGAATGGTTGAACAGGTGAGGGGATTAAGAAGTACTGATAAGTACTCATAGAATAGCCGTGGGGGTGTAAAGTACAGTATTGGAATGGAGTAGCCAAAGAACTTACATGTATGAACTATGTACATGAACAATGGTGTAGGGATTTCTGAGGGAGTGTGTGGTGGAGACTCTCTGGGTGGACTCTCTGGGTGGAGAGGGGGCAAAGCGGGAAGAACCAGGGCAACAGTGATAGCATAAGCAATTTAAAAAATCATTATCAAGGGTCACAAGGTTAAGGAGTTTGGCTCTATATTTAAATACATTGTTTTGAATTATTGTTAGCAGCATAGTGTAGAAGGAAATTGGGAATCCAGATTCTCTCTAGATTTCTCTCACTAGTGATGTGGCCATGGGTCAATCACAGAAGTCCCCTCTTCTGGGATGGTGATGTTAGCATGGTGCCTCTTTCACAAGGGTGTGGCATAGGGTCCTGTATGCCAAAGCATTTAATAGCACATGGAAAAGTTGGGTTCCTAACAACTGCTGGCAGGCCTGTTGCTTCTGTGTCATGTTACAGCCAGGTATAGAAGGATCTCTCTTCAAGCACCCAGCTGAACTGCAACATTTGGTGTTGGGTATTTTTCTTCTCAGCATCCTTGTTTTCCTCGTTAATTTTTATCATGTGGGCAACTTTCTTCAAAGTGTTAGATGCTCTAGGATTAAAAGTAAAGCAGTAATGTTTTGTTTTTTTTAGCTAGAGACCCTTATAGCTCCATAGGGTACTGTGTGTTCTCATGTCCTTATCTTTGTTGTATGTTGTATTGTAGCACACGTCACATGGAGATGGGCGGCAAGAAGTGACCTCTCGCACTGGGCGCTCTGGAGCTCGGTGTAGAAACTCTATTGCTTCCTGTGCAGATGAACAGCCTCACATCGGAAACTACAGACTGTTGAAAACAATCGGCAAAGGGAATTTTGCAAAAGTGAAATTGGCAAGACACATCCTTACAGGCAGAGAGGTAAATGAGAATTATGCTTAATTTCTGTTACTACATTTGTTTTGTTTAGCTCCATGTGAGAGGAAGAAAATGTATCGATTTGGGCTCATTTCTAAGCTAATTAAACTTTTTAAATTTATTTGTTTGTTTGTTTTTAGAGAGGGAACGGAGGGAGAAAGAGAGAGAGAGAAACATTAATATGTGGTTGCTGGGGGCTGTGGCCTGCAACCCGGGCATGTGCCCTGACTGGGAATTGATCCTGTGATGCTTTGGTTCGCAGCTCGCGCTCAGTCCACTGAGCTACGCCAGCCAGGGCTTAAGCTAATTAAACTTTTTTAAAGAAGAAACATTAATTATCTGTGGATTCTTTTGCTTTCTCGTTCCTTTAAATGTAAATATTACCTTGATTGTTTGAATTATCTTTTGCCTTTAAAAATGGGTGATGTTTTGTTCTTTTTTAGTAGTATCTGCCACCATAGTAAAAACTGTTTTCAGTTTCATGTATAAGCTCATGATACTTGCCTATCATTAGTGCTGTCTTTTTAATGGATTTATAATCACAAAGTTTCTTCATCTTTCCAAATACTCTTCTCATAGCTTATGTTTGATGGGTTATTGTGGATGACAACATGTACTTTTCTGCTTTGTGATACCAGCTTTCTGCTCAAGCACTTTATGTATTTATCAAAAATACTTCTATCAAAACTACTAAATTAACTCCCTCCTCATTTCCTACCTGGGCAGTATACAGTGTGCTTTGTTTCTTGCATTTAGATTTTTGTCTACTGTTCCTCTGCCTGAAACACATTGCAGGCTTTTGTTGTCTATATCGTTCCTGAGAAGTAGTTGTCGGACTCTCTTTCCCCAGGCATGGGATTCATGTTAAAAATCCTGGTATTTCCTGCCTTGACTGGTGTGGCTCAGTTGGTTGGGCATTGTACTGCAAAGTAAAAGATCACTGGTTCGATTCCCAGTCAGGGCACATGCCTGGGTTGTGGGTTCAGTCCCAGTTGGGGGCCTGCAAGAGGCAACTTATCGATGTTTCCTTCTCTTTCTCCTTCCCTTCCCCTCTCTCTAAAAATAAAACCTTTTCTAAAAATCCTGATATTTCCTAGATAACAAGTTTTCCATTTATTGGAATTGTTTACCTGTCTTTCCCCTCTAGTCTGTAGGGTAGGTGTCGGTGTTTGGCATATATCAGGTACTTGATATTGTGGACTGACTGGAATTATACTTTTGAGGGAAGCTTTTTAAAGAAATGCTTTTCTTGTCTCAGAGCCTCCTGGTACATATGCCAAGATGGTGTTTCAGGTGTGCTGAGGGACTGGTGCCAGCAGTCCATCATGCCTAGGGCTGCTGGAGCGGGACTGGACCTGTCATTCCTGCCAGCAAGCAGCCTCTGTTCACTGTGGTGTGCCCTACACATGTCCTCATCTTCTAAGACAACTAAAGATTTCCTTCTTCAAATTTCATATCAATTTTAGTGACACATCCCTGGTTAGGGCTCCTTGTTGTGATGTTAGGGCTCCTTGTTGTGATGCCTGGACTGTTTTGGGAATCAGTAAACAGCAAAGAGTGGGTAGAGTTTTTCTTGTTCTTAATCAAAGCTTTTTGAACTGAAGAAGAAAACTTCTGAGTTTAGTTTCCACCAGTCTCAGGTGCTTATTCTGCCAGTGTTTTTATGTGGACTGAGGGAGGGTGGGCAAGAAGAGGAGTGGGACAGACAGCCCTGTTCCCCTTTGCTTCACTCACATGGCTGGAACCTGGCCTAGTGTGTTTATATCTGGTAGGTTCTCTTCTCTTTTCTTTTCTTTTTTTGGATTGATTTTAGAGAGGTTGGAGGAGAGAGAAAGACATCAATTTGTGTTCCACTTTCTGCATTCATTGGTTGATTCTTGAATGTACTCTGACCAGAGATTAAACCCACAACCTAGGTGTATTGGGACAACACTCTAACCAGCTGACTAGGGCCATCTAGTAGGTTCTGTCTCCAGAAGTGCTTGCATCTGACAGTTAGTGGCTAAATTTGTTTATATTTCCACTTATTTATGCATTTATTGGTTGATTCTTGTCTGTGTCGTGACTGGGGATCAATCAGTTGCAACCTTAGTGCGTTGGAACAATGCTCCACCTAACTGAGCTACCTGGCCAGGGTTCATTGTGGTTTTTAAAGTCATCGTTGACTTTTTTTTTTTAAATAAAGACTTTATTGAAATATAACACATCCTAGAAAAGTGCTTAAAATCACCATGTATGCAAGTATAGCTTGATGAAATATCACAGAGTAATCGTGTTTGCAGTGCCATGACCCAGGGAAAAAGTGTGCCATGATTTGGACCCCAGAAGCCCTCCTTCTACCTCCTTTAATCACTTAACAGTTCTTCCTCCTCAAGGTAACCACTGTCTTGCCTTCTGCCACCAGAGATGGTTTTTTTGAACACTATACTAATGAAATCATTCAGTACATATTTTGTGTCTGCCCGTTTTACTCCAGTTTATGCTTATGACATTATTTCATGTTGTGTATGGTTAGGTTTTCATTGGAAGTTTTATTTTGTACTACCTGTTTTAGTTGGTTGGCTTGGTCTTTATTGCGTGGACTGAATTGTGTCCCCCAAAATTCATATGTTAAAGCCTTAACCCCCAATGTAACAGTTTTGGAGAATAGGGCCTTTATGGAAGTAATTGGGTTAAATCAGGTCATAAGTGTAGGTTCTGATCCAGTAGTGTTTGTGTCCTTATAAGAGATAATAGAGCGCTTGCTTTCTCTCTCCGCCATTTAAGGACACAGTAAGAATGCAGCCACGTGCAAGCTCATAGGAGAGACCTTAGCAGGAACTGACCATGCTGGCGCCCTGACCTCAGACTCTCGGCCTCCCAGACCGTGGGGGACACATTTCCTCTGTTTAAGCTGCCCAGTCTGTAGTGCTTTTTGTTATTTCAGCCCAAGCAGAGGAATAAGCCATTCTTCCAGGCCACTGTGTCCTAGAGGACTTGGGATCTTTCTTCTCATCTGCTCTTTCAGTCCTGGTGGATGGCTTAACAGCTGTCTGGAGCTGCATGCTAGGATCTTTTGACTAGTAGCTAATTGACAGGAAGTGGAAGATAGGATTTTCCTCCAGTGGGTGTGCTCTACGGTCTCCTTGGGCCATTTGGGTGGAGGAATGTGAGGGAACTTCATCCCTTGTCATGCATGAGTTCTCTTTATTCCTATTCTGTGATTTTCCACTGTGATGTGCTTCTGACATCAGGGTGAATCAGTGGAATTTCCCAGAACTTCACGCAAGAGGCAGGGACACTCCTCTTTCCTTGCTTAGTGAACACTCTTTTGTTGTGCATACCTTCTCCCCGGCATTGCCCCCCCCCAAAAAAAAACCAAAACAAAACAAACAACCCCTCCACAAACTTGGGTGGGGGGGTTCTTCTCTCCAGTCTCCATCTTCCTAAGGCAGTGTTGCACCACAGTTGCCTCCTGTTTGGTGACCTAGGTCTGAGCTGTCCTCCAGGCTCCAGCTCTGGGCCAAGGTTATTTTGGTAGTTGAGTCATCCGACAGGGACCTGGAAGGAAGAGGGAATTAGGAGCTTCCTTCTCAGACTTTAGTGCCCCACCCCCCCCCCCCACGTCATGTTAAATGACTGTTTCACTTTGAGGATCACTTCTGATCTCAGAAGGTCAGAGGAAAGAGGAACTGGAAAGGCAGCATATTGGATGGGTCTAGCTGTGAGGAGGAGGAAGAAAATAGAATGGTGGCCAGAAAAGAACAGCATTTCTTTGGGGTTTCTGTGGAATTTGGGAGGTTCAAGTGTACCACATAAAATCACTTATGAAAGTAAGATTTAAAGAAAATTCATTCAACTTTGAAGTGATGTAATTTTTTAAACCACCTTGATATCTGTTAAAATACCAAAACCTTGCTTCCTCACTGTTTCATCTCCATCTCTGAGGTGCATGCCATCACAGGTTTAAGTGGTCTAGACCTCGGGTCAGCTCAGTGGGCAGTCACAGAGTGCTGCCTGTGCACACGTTGTATGTGAGGGCTGTGACAGTGGATAAGGCGTCTTCTCCCTGTTTGAGACATCACAGGGTGGCCACTACTGGCATTGTCCAGCAGTGGTATTTCCTTTCACTTTATTTGTATAGTTTCCATCAAGATAATTATGTTTTCCAAATACAGAATTAGAACCCTGACTTTGCTTTTTTCAGGTGCACACACTCTTTGCTCCTCCTCCAATTCTTATTTTGCCCTCCCCCAGGCAGGGACGAGGGGTGGTGGTTCCTTCCACTGCAGGGTCAGGTTCTCTGGGTGCCTTACTGCAGCATTTCCCTCCCTGCAGTCCCTCTGCTTTGGCAGATGGAGGCTTTAGACCAGGTTAAGCATTTTTTTTAAAGGTTTTATTTATTTATTGTAGAGAGGGGAGGGAGGGAGGGAGGGAGGGGGAGAGAGAGAGAGAGAGAGAGAGAGGGAGGGAGGGAGGGAGGGAGAGAGAGAGAGGGGGAGAGAGAGAGAAACAGAGAAACATCAGTGTGCGGTTGCTGGGGGACATGGCCTGCAACCTAGGCATGTGCCCTGACTGGGAATCAAACCTGCGGTGCCTGGTTCGCAGCCCGCGCTCAATCCACTGAGCTACACCAGCCAGGGCCAGGTTAAGCATTTTTTTTAAATGTTAATATGAATAGTGCAGCAGTTCTCAAAGTAAGCATGGGGACCTCTGTGGGTTTACTGAGACTGTTTTGGTAGGCCTGCAAAGTGAAAACAATTTTTTGTAATACTGTTTAGACATTATTTGCATTGTCCATTCTCATGAGTGTAAAGTAGAATTTTCCAGAGGCTATGTGATGTGTGATATCACAACAAAGGGAATACAGAAGGGTGTGTGAGAATTTCATTAAAATGTGTCGGGCATATACCCTAAGTGGAATTTCTAGATCATATGGTAATTCTTTTTTTTTTTTTAAAGATTTTATTTATTTATTTTCAGAGAGGGAAAGGAGGGAGAGAGAGAGAGAGAGAGAAACATCAATGTGTGGTTGCCAGGGGACGTGGCCTGCAACTCAGGCATGTGCCCTGACTGGGAATCGAACCTGCGATGCTTTGGTTCGCAGTCCGCGCTCAATCCACTGAGCTACGCCAGATGGTAATTCTTTTAAAAATATTTTTAGGAACTTGGCACTGTGTTCTACAGAGGCTATACTGTTTTTGCATTCTTACCAACAGTGCATCCTCACCAAGTCTTACTTTGTTGATTGATCGATTTTTGGTAGTTGCTTGTGCAGTGCTGTTTTCTAGCTTTGATTTGTATTTCCCTAATGACAAGTGATGTTGAGCATCTTTTCCATGTGCTTATTGGCCTCTGTATATCTTCAGAGAAATGTCTTTTCAAGTCCTTTACCCAGTTTTGAATTGAGTTTTTGTTGTTGTTGAAGTTTTAGAAGTTTTGTATATATTCTGGATATTAATCCTCTACCAGATATATGATTTGCAATATTTTCTCCCATTCTGTGGGTTCTTTTTACTCTGGTGATATTGTCTTTTTTTAAAAAAAATACTTATTTTTAGACAGAGGGGGAAGGAGGGAGAGAAGCATCAATGTGTGGTTGCCTCTTGTGCGCCACCTAGTGGGGACCTGGCCTACACCCCAGGCATGTGCCTTGATTGGGAATCAAACTGGTGACCCTTGGTTCACAGGCTAGCGCTCAATCCACTGAGCCACACCCGCCAGGGTTGTATTTATTTATTTTTTTGATGTCTGATCTTATGTATTTTTTACCCTTAAAAATCTCATTTCTGACTGGATTCAGACTCAGAGGCAGAAGGTTGGAGGGAGGACAGCCTATGTCTCTTGGCAATCTGTTCCTGGTGCTTTTCTGTGGCCTCCTTCATTCTCTTAGCCAAAAATTTAGCATATTCTGTGGCCTCTTCCTTGTTTTTCTTTTTACTATTTCTTCAGAGCGATAAGCTGATATTTGTGTCAAAGGGCACGTGGGGTGACATGCTGAATCTTGGGTGCTTTGGCCTGAGGTTTCTTACTTTCTTGGTTTAGGGGCTTCCTCACCACGTATTGGTGGGCGCCATCTTCCTTAGAAATTGAAAGGTTGCCGATTCTGCTCATTCTTCTGGGCCCCAGGCAGTGAGGCACGGTGGTATCACTGAGACCAGGAATACCTTTTTTCCCTTTCCTCCCCAGCAATGACAAGGTTGAGAGCACTAAGATTGGTGTCTGCAACGCAAGCCTGGACAGATTTGCGCTTTCTCTCTGTAGTCTTCCTTGGTCTGTAACAGGAATGCCCCTTAGTAGCAGGTGGATGTGGCTATGGGTCAAGACACCGTGGGGAAACCTTATTTGTTGTCTCCACCACTGATTTGAACCATGTAACCCTTCCATTCTTCATCCAGAGCATCAACAGCAACTTCTTCGGCCATACGCTTCTCATAAAAGGTACAAAGTTTGGGTTTATCACCCACTCCAGGGAGTTTCTGGCAGCCAGTGTCTAGGAGAGGGGTGGTCAGCTTCATCCCAAAGCAGCCGACTGCCTCTGAGGTGCCATATAAAGAGCTGGATGTTGCCTTTTGGTGCACTTTGTTGTCATATCCAGGTGATCATTGCCAAACCCAGTGTCATGAAGCTTTTGCCCTGTTTTCTTCTGAGAATGTCATAGTTTTAGGTCTTACATTTAAGGTCATTGATCCTCTTTGAGGTAATTTTTGTATATGGTGTTAGGTAAAAGTCCAGTTTCATACTTCTGCATGTGGTTATCCATTTTTTCCCAGTACCATTTGTTGAATATTATTATTTTGAAATGAATTGTTCATTTATTTTTATACTTTTTCAGTTCATTTATAATAGGATAAATATCAACAGACACAACCCACACAACATTTTGGTTTACAGGCTGTTGCTCAATCAGCCTGTGAGTACAATCAGTACTGAGGAGTACTGATTTGGGGTCATCGATACTCTTCAGAGTGGCAAGGGGACTCAAATGTTTGAGAACCGTTAACATACAGACTCCGTGAGTGCTTTCCTCAGGCGTTGGCCGAAGCCTCTTCCTTCCTGGCCCTTCTTAACTGGAGCTGCCAGGTGCACGCACAGCAGGAAGCAAGCCTGGTGGACACCGGGCCGGACACTGGTTGTCCCGGACCCTGGTGCAGAGCCTACTCACTTCTGTTCCCCAGTTCATGGCAAAGCCTTTCTCTTAACTCTGGTGTCCTTCCGTCCTCTGTTGGCACCCCGTCTCCCCATTCTGGGTGTTCATAGTTTCTAGAAATCACTCTTGTGGGGGAAATGACAAACCAACCAGGAGAGGATGCGGGTCTAGGCTCACTTACTAAGTATGAGTGAAGCTGATTTTCTTTTCGTTTTTTTTCTTTGCTTTTCTTTTAAGATCAGAAGTGCATATAACTAGAAATTACAGGGTTTTGGGCTTCCGAGTGGCTTGTTTTTAGACTGCCTAGGGCGTACTCATTCCTTTTGACCCATTTTTTGCCTCTGTATGTTTCACTCAGTCAGTCTACAGATTAGTGTGGAACTAGTTCCTTTTCCTTCTTTAACCACCTAAGGGCTTTTCTATCTTTTTTAAAAATTAAACTATAGTTGGCATATAACATTAGCTTCAGGTATACAACACAGTGCTTCAACATTTATGTACTTGATAATGTGAATAGCACACTAAGTCTAGTATACTTATCGCACTGTTATTGACTGTATTTTCCTTAATGTTTCCCACCCACCCCTGCATTTCTCACCAACCCCTCCCCCCAGCAACCACCAGTTTGTTCTTTGTTTCTAGGAGTCTGGTTTTGTTTTAGTTCGTTGTTCATTTGTTTTGATTTTTTAAAGTTCCACGTAGTGAAATCATGTAGTATTTGTCTTTCTCTGACTCATTTCCATTTAGTATAATATTCTCTAGGTCCATCCATGCTGTCATAAATTTCACTCCTTTTTTATTGCTGAGTAATACTCTGTGTGTGTGTGTGTGTGTGTGTGTGTGTGTGTGTGTGTGTGGTCACATCTTTATCCATTCATCTACTGATGGACTACTTAGATTGTTCCATATCTTGACTATTGTAAATAGTGCTGCAGTGAACATAGGAGTGCATGTATCTTTTCTATCCTTTTGATAATAAAAGGTTTTTAAGGTTTGCAGATTCTACATTTATGTATTTGTTCATATATTTGCTCAGTTACCAAGTTCCCGCTGTGTGCAAGACACTCCGGGGGGCATGCTGGGCTGTATGAACCTATCAAAACTGTGATGCTTGCCCTTGGCCTCAGAATCAGACATGGTTAAAGGGTCAGTAAATAGTGAATGTATAGATGTGCTGCATTTCGATGTTTTCAGAAGTGTTTTTATTGTTTAATCTCTCTTTTTTATTTTTTGGTTTGTGGGAGATATTATTGCCCTGTGTCAACAGGTATCTTCATATAAAATGTTACAATACTACCCTTATTTGCACAAAGTCCCTGTTTTCAATTATAATATATGAAATACTATTTAAAGTAGTTGAGTTTTAGGTTTTAAGGTTTACTTACTTGCTTTTTAACAATGCTACATGTCTGGGCATTTACAAAATTTACCAGTTTGTAATTATCAAATTCTTAAAATCCATAATTTTTTATTTATTTTTCCTAGGTTGCAATAAAAATAATAGACAAAACTCAGTTGAATCCAACAAGTCTACAAAAGGTAAGATTGGTCAGGTATCCAGTACTTTTTAAAATGATTTTCTGTGCTAATTGCCATATAATTTGCCTCTTAAATACTGCTACTGTTATTTTTATTTATTATGTTTAGTACAGTAAAGCTTTATATTCCTCAAAAGCATACAACTTAACTGTAGTATTATATAAATATAGTGCTGTAGTGTTTGTTGTTGGATTTTTTGTTCAATTGAAGACAATGCTTTTTAATGTTCTTAATAGCAAACAGAAGGCTGTGCTTTTAAATTGAATGTTCTAAGTAGTGATTAGAACAGAGTTTTAAAAAATTAGACAGAACAGCCTGGCTGGTGTGGCTCAGTGGATCAAGTACCAGTCTGCGAACTGGAAGGTTGCAGGTTTGATACCCGGTTAGGGCACATGCCTGCATTGCAGGCCAGGTCCCCAGTTGGCAGTGTGTAAGAGGCAGCTGATTGAGCTTGCACATGTTTTTCTCTCTCTCTCTTTCACCTTCACTTCCTCTCTCTCTAAAAATAAATAAATAAAATCTTTTTTAAAAAGACAAAACAATGTATTTTCATGTAATTAGTCTTAGTCAGCATTATACGCCGTATCAGTAATACTAAGAACTTTAAGGTCAGCATTTTTGGCTTTATAAATTGCCTCACTAGGTTGAATTAAGGAATACTGGTTAATTCATACAAATGAAAAACTGAGTGGTAGTTGAAAAAAAAATTTGTAATACACTCTTGTCATTTGTATCACCTAATGTAACTCAGGAGTTCTTAACCCCCTGCATGTAAGAATCATCTGGGTCTCTTCAAATCCCTGATGACTGGCCTGCAGGGGAGATGTAATTGCTTAGGTAAGGCCTAAACATAGATATTTCTCTGGTGCATCTGCAAATGATTAATGACCTTTAAAGATTTCATTTGTTTGTTTGTTTGTTTTGAAAGGAGGAAGAAACATCAATGTGTGGTTGCCTTTGGTGTGCCCCCTACTAGGTACCTCACTCACAACCCAGGTACATGCCCTGACTGGGAATTAAATGGGCAACCCTTTGGTTCGCAGGCCAGTGCTCAGTCCACTGAGCCACACCAGCCAGGGCTGATGATCTTTATAATAAGATCCTCTTAGTATTTTTAGTTTTGCAAAACCTTTTTTTGTATACTTCATTTGATTTCTAGATTTGGTCTATAGTAGGTGGGGGTTAAACAGACATTCTACTAGGCAGGAAGTCCTGAATTTTAATCCTAGCTGTGACACTGAGCCATATGTCCTACTTGACCTTCATCAGGTCACTTAATTTTCTCACCTATAAAACGGATATATAGTCAAAACCCTGGTTCTTGAACAATTCAGTTCTATACCAAGTTGTTCTCGGAAAAAAAGGTCTTGGTTGTCTAACAAAACTTCAGGTCTCAATTCTCGACCCCAGCAGTCCTTGACCTCTGTGTCTCGGACCAGTACAGGTCCGTGACCTGTTAGGAACTGGGCTGCACAGCGGGGGGTGAGTGGTGGAAGATCTAGCAAAGCTTCCTGTCCCTCCTGCTGCCCGTGGAAAAATTGTATTCCACAAAACTGGTTCCTGGTACCAAAAGGGTGGAGACCACTGCTCTACCCAACAGCTCTTTTGCTGATAACCTGTGTGATCAGTCACGTGTCTCTTGGCAGCAAACAAAGAAGATTAGGTTTTTAAATAAATCACTTCTTGAACAGTTTTCTGTAACGAATTCAGTTCAAGAACTGAGGTTCAACTGTAACTTCATCTTCTCAGGATGGATTATTAATGAAATAATGCATATTATAAAAGCTCTGAAAACTGCAAAGCACTGTGTGTGTAAGATACTGTAAGTGGAATGCTCTGTGTACATTCCTAATGGTTATTTCCCATTTATATCCTAAGAATTTTGAATCCTCTTTTGTGTGTGTGAAGGTGGGTTGGTGGGGGGTAGACCTTACCTTGCACTAGAAATGATATTTAAACAGGTGGTTCTGAAAGGCATAATAGGTAGGCCGTAAGCAGGGTTCTCAAAGTGGCCCTGGAAGAGATCCAAAAATTCCAGTTCTTTGTTCTGAAGATGGAATTGTATTCATTTCCTTAAACTTTCATTTCTTTTTTAAAAAATATATATTTTGTTTATTTTTTAGAGGGGAAGGGAGGGAGAAAGAGTGGGAGAGAAACATCATTGTGTGATTGTCCCTTGTGTGCCCTGCACTGGGGGTCTGGCCTGCAACCCAGGCAAGTGCCCTGACTGGGAATCGAACAGGCAGCCTCTTGCTTCATAGTCCGGTGCTCAGTCCACTGAGCTGCACCAGCCAAGGCTGAACTTTTCTGTCTTCATAGAGCTAAGGACTCAGTACTAATAAGTAAGTTAGGGATTACTGAAATTTAGTATTCAGAACTAAAATTAGCATATAAAGGAATTCACTGAGGATTCAAGGTCAGTATTCAAATAATATTACCAATCTTCCACTATTAAAGTGTCCTTGCAGGCAATCCTAGCAGTTTTTTAAGAAGAATTTTATCATAATATTTTCTTGAGCTGGTTGTAATTTTTCCTTTTTTCTTGATTGCTTTTCTTTTCATTATTTTTGGCCATAGGGTTTTTCATTTGTTTTTTTTTTTTAATTGATTCCAGAGAGACGGACAGACATTGACTTGTTGTCTCACCTAGTTACGCTTTCGTTGGTTGCCTGACTGGGTCCTGAACTCACAACCTTGGTGTATCGGGATGATGATCTGACCAACTGAGCTACAGCAGGGCTAGCCTTAGATTCCAATTGCAGTTCTATTTTATTATTATTAAAAATTACTGTTTGTCATATTATCAACTTAGTGCATGGTAGGTTGTCTGTTAGTCTGATAATATGATTATGCAGATTTGCATCAGTGTTAATTTTGGCACATGATGTGATAGGTGAGACTTTGAGGTTGTCTGTCATGTAGTTCAAGTATGAGCCAACCACAGAAACTTACTCTGCAGCCAGGTCTGTCCAAGTGAAAAAACTTAGTAAGTGTAATGTTTCAGTTTGTAGGGTATTGTTATAAATTATGTGTATAAGTTTGTATTCTTGTCTTACAAATTAGCATTTTATTAAAATATTTTATTTATTTTTAGAGATGGGGGAAGAGAGGGAAAGAAACACCCATGTGTGGTTGCCTCTCTCACACCCTCAACTGGGGACCTGGACCACAAATCAGGCATGTGCCCTGACTGGGAACCAAACCAGTGACCTTTCAGTTCCCAGTCTGTCATTCAATCCACTGAGCCATACCAGCCAGGATTCACCGCGGAGGAATTCACTGTGTAGGAATTCATCATCATTAGTGCCAGCCTGTGCCTCCCATGGAACATGCTCTCTTTCTATTGTAATATTAAGCCCTGGAGCTTGGAGCACTGCTTTAAAAGCCAACAGTCACTTTCAGGAACATTCTGCCATCAACAATATGTACTTTTTTTATACTGTAACTACCCGAAAATATGGACTGGCTTATTCAGGCAATGTTAGAACACAGGTGTTAAAATCACGTCCATTGCAAAGTGTTGACAATACTTAGGCTCACACTTGGTTTAATAATGTGAGATTCTAGTAAGAATTATACAGGGTCGGGCACAAATAACACCCCCCCTTTTTGGGGGGGTTATTCATGATTTTTTAAAGTATATTTTGTTGATTATGCTATTATAGTTGTCCCATTTCCCCCTCTTTACTCCCCTCCCCCTGCACACCCCTTCCCACCCACATTCCCCCCCTTTAGTTCATGTCCATGTATCGTAAGTTCTTTTAGCTTCTACATTTCCCATACTATTCTTGCCATCCCCCTGTCTATTTTCTCCCTACCGTCTATGCTACTTATTCTCTGTACCTTTTCCCCCTCTCTCCTCCTCCCACTCCCCTGTTGCTATCCCTCCATGTGATCTCCATTTCTGTGGCTCTGTTCCTGTTCTGTTTGTTTGCTTTTGTTTTAGGTGTGGTTGTTAATAATTGTGAGTTTGCTGTCTTTTTACTGTTCATAGTTTTTTTAATCTTCTTTTTCTTAGATAAGTTCCTTTAACATTTCATAAAATAAAGGCTTGGTGATGATGAACTCCTTTAACTTGGCCTTATCTGAGAAGCACTTCATCTGCCCTTCCATTCTAAATGAAAGCTTTGCTGGATAGAGCAATCTGGGATGTAGGTCCTTGCCTTTCATGACTTGGAATACTTCTTTCCAACCCCTTCTTGCCTGCAAGGTCTCTTTTGAAAAATCAGCTGACAGTCTGATGGGAACTCCTTTGTATGTTACTGTCTCCTTGTCTCTTGCTGCTTCTAGAATTCTCTCCTTCATTTTAATCTTGGGTAAGGTAATTATGATGTGCTTGGTGTGTTCCTCCTTGGGTCCAACCTCTTTGGGACTCTCTGAGCTTCCTGGACTTCCTGGAAGTCTATTTCCTTTACCAGATTGGGGAAGTTCTCCTTTATTATTTGTTCAGATAAGTTTTCCACTTGTTGCTCTTCCTCTTATCCTTCTGGTACCCCTATAATTCGGATGTTGGAACATTTAAAGGTGTCCTGGAGGTTCCTAAGCCTCTCCTCATTTTTTTGAATTCTTGTTTCTTCATTCTTTTCTGATTGGATGTTTTTTCCTTTCTTCTGGTCCACACCATTGATTTGAGACCCAGTTTTCTTTCCATCACTATTGATTCCCAGTACATTTTTCTTCATTTCACTGAGTGTAGCCTTCATTTTTTCATTGAATTTCTGACCAAAATCAACCAATTCTCTGAGCATCCTGATCACCACCAGTGCTTTGAACTGTGTATCTGATAGGTTGGCTATCTCTTGGTCACTTAAAAGTACTGGTTCTGGAGCTTTGATTTATGCTTCTGTTTGAGCTTTTTTGAGGGGACGGGGGTCTGGTCGCACCTGTTGCGTAGTGAGGAGCTCGGAGCCTTAGGTGTTCACCAGGGTGGGTCAACCCAGGTTAGTGGGTTGTGATACTGTACGTGGGGGCGGGGTCAGAGAGGGAACAATGGCGTTTGCTCCGCTCTCCTCGGATTTCAGTTCCCTCTGCTACTTCCCACAAGCAAATTGGGCCCTTCTGGTGCTGGTTCCTGGGTGGGTGGACTTGTGTACGTTCTAGGACCCTGTGGGTGTCTCTAACGAACTCTCCTGTGAGGCCAGGCATCTCAACCTCAACAAGTGTTCTTAATCAGTGCTTTTAGGCTTTATTTCCCGTCACAGGGGCCCTGGGTTGCAAGGTCTGTCTCGCTGCCTGTTTTCACCTGGTTTATCTGCGCACAAATGTGTGACTGTGGACATCCAGCTGCCTTGTGCGCCTCAGTGGGTCTGCTCTTGCCTCCCCACACCCATACCTGGGGTCTGCCACCAGCGACTGCTAGCCACTGCCTGCTCCCTGCACGCCTGGGTCTGCCAGCTGCCGCTTTTTCCTGTCTGGACCCCTCTCCACTGGCCGCCGACTCCGCCCCTCTTACCGGTCTGGATGAATGGTTGTGGGGACTTCCATGCAGCTCAATTTTCTGTCTATTCTAGTTGTTTTTTGTTTCTAAATTTTTGTTGTCCTTAATTTTGGTTGTGCAAGGAGGTACAGTATGTCCACCTACGCCTCCATCTTGGCCAGAAGTTGATATAACACTCCATTTTTAGTACAAAATCTTTTATTACAAAACCATAAGCATGTAATTCTGTAACATAACAGTATCACACTCAAGCACACTATATCACATTTTAGGTGAAATGTTCAAATTAAAACTGTAAATTAGTTCACCCATATTATTACCTTACCAACCACACTGAAGCAGGTGTTACTTCTGCTGGACCCTGTATTTTTCTCCATTGGAAATTTTCTGTTCATCAGTGTCTTTTTGGTCAGCCTTTAAAGAACTTTGTAATGTTGTATGACTCTGATGTTTTTGAAAACAGCATGAATAATACGTTAGTCTTTTTCCTGTTTTTTTAAAGTCATTTTTAGCTTTAGCTCAAAGCTAAAGAGACCCAGGTAATCTTGCTGCGTTTTATTTTATTAAATCTGAGTTTATCATTAAGAAGTAAGCCGTAGCTCATTTTTTAAAAACGTGGATTACCTTTTAAAAAATACTAGACTTTAGTAAGATGTGCCACTACACTAAGTGTAGCCAACTAAAGTTATCAACATTCTCTTCAGTCTTGGAGTAAGTAGACCTTTAACACAAAGAGAGGAAGTGTAAGTAGTATAGGAACATGGTAAAGCCAGGCTTCAGCCCATGCTTGCTGTGGCAAGGCACTTAACCTCCCCAGGTCTTAGGGGTTTGTTTGTTTGTTTGTTTGTTTGTTTATAGTGAGGGAAAGGAGGGAGAGAAACATCAATGTGTGGTTGCCTCTCGTGTGCCCCCTACTGGGGACCTGGCCTGCAACCCAGGCATGTGCCCTGACTGGGAATCAAACTGGAGATCCTTTGGTTCACAGACCAGCACTCAGTCCACTGAGCCACACCAAGGGCAGTATCTTAGTTTTTTTATTTGTAAATTGAGAATAATAACTACCTCCTAAGGGCTGTAGAGAGAATTAAATAAATTAACATTCACAGCGCCTTGGAAGAGCTGAGAATGGTATCTGGCACACGGTAAGGTCAGGGTATTTGCCATTATTGTGCATCCTGTGGGAAATTAGGTTTTTGTTTGCTGGGTTTTAGGGGGCGAAGGATGTTTTTGTTTATAATTTTTCCCTCACAGGAAATAAGTAGAGCTTAGGAATTGAATGGTAGGTTCTGGCTAGGTCTCTTCTGTAGGACTTAATTGCTATAGACTACTTTTTTTTTATTGTTGTTCAAGTACAGTTGTCTCCATTTTAGACTACTTCTGATAACAGCTAATATTTGAGCATTTATTACATGCTGAGCATGGTTTAAAGTGTATTACCCAAACTGACTCATTGTATTAGTTTTTCAAGCGGCTGTAACAAAATTCCGTGGGCTGAAGACACAGGTGTTTGTTTCGCATAGTTGCAAAGGCTGAGCAGTCCCAGGTCAGGGCCCAGCACAGTCGGTTCTGGTGAGAGTTCTCCTCCTGCTGCGGCTGCACAGCGTGGTGCCAGTGGGCACACCCTGGTGGTTCCACTGAGCCCATCATGAAGACCTGCTCTCATGACCTCATCCAAACCTAGTCAATTCCCATTTTGCCTTCTGGGTCTGGACTTCAGCATGTGAATTTGGGGGGAACAAAATTTATTCTTAATAGTCATTTAATGCTTTCAGTTTCACGAAGTTGTAAAGTTCTATTATTCAGAAAATAGATGCTGGGGAGATAAACTAACCTGTGCAAAGTCACCTAACTAGTAAGTGAGTGATGGGTGCGTGGGCAGTCATTCTTTGGTAGGTGTGGTTAGCAGTAATTCAGGCATTGCTGAGTTCTCAGTGACATGTTTGCCACAGTTTGGACGGCGGAGTGCTGGTGCTGAGCAGTGTCTGTTAGCGTGTAGGAATTCACTATCATTAGTGCCAGCCTGTGCCTCCCATGCTCTCACACGTGCAGGCTGTAAGCTTTTCCAGGTGGTTGCTCTGATAGGTGTCTTTTCTTCTTCAGGCTCTGTTACCTGAGTCTTATTACCATGTTGGTTTCCCAGTGAGCAGACAGACTGAGAAGTGGGTGTAGTCCACCCTTACATTCAGTCAGTGAGAGATGGAGCACAGATCCAGGTGTTGGTCTGCCTCTGAAATACAGACTCTCTGCATTCCATTATGCCACTTACCGTGATTAGTTAAGTTTCCCTCATTCGGGATTTATGAAAACCTGGATGGGAGCAAACCTGAGGCTTTCCTTTCTGGTAGTTATAAAGAAAGTGTCTAATACTTTCAAGCTTGCAGGACTATTTCAAGTACTTGACAGAAGCAGACCTTATACCCCACCATTTCTTCCAAAAATTGCATAAGCCATGTTTTTATGCAGGTTTGTTTGTTTATTCACTCATTTAACAAAGACTTCTTATTAAACACCTGCTGTATGCCAGACACTGTTCTAAGCACTGTGGATACAAATTGAGCCAAATGAAGTTCATGTTTTCATGGAATTGACATCTGAAAAGGGTTCCCGGACCCAATGCAGGCATGCGTGTGGAGGCGTTCCCACACCAACAAGCAATTTTCTGACTCCAGCAGGGTGTCTGAAAACTCAACTGAATTCTGACATGATTTCCCTGGAGATAGAATTAGATTCCACAGGTAAGGGCTTCAGTCCCACAACACTGCCTTCCCCTTCAGATGTCTGTGCTTTTGACCGACCAGCTACAAAGTGTGGGTTCTAATGACCCTCTTCTTGGCTCACAGGACTCAAGAAAACCTATATACTCACTTGATTACTAATTTATCACAAAGGATAGTAAAGGCTATCCAAATTGACAGTTAGATGAAGAGATGCACAGGGTGGCAGACTCTCAGTGAGTCCATTTGGTTGGTGTAAATTTTACCTCTTCCTTGAAGGATCTAAATATTGTTCACCAAGTGACAAAGAATGGGAAGACCTCTGTAGCTCTTACTGCAGTGTTGATGTGGGGGTTCTCGGTGTTGGTGCACACATAGTCTGAGGGGTGGAGGCGGCCTGTGGGCGTGTGGGGGCAGTGCAGGGCCATGGGCTAGCCGAAAATGAGCTAGAGGTTTTGTCTCGGCCCGGCCAGGAGCATTGAAAACCACAGCCCTTTTAAGGAACATTTGTCTCTGTAATGAACTTTTCAGTGATGCCCTAACCTTCTCCAGGGTCCTTATTACTAGGATTTCGTTATTCAGTCCACTCAGTGGCAGAAACTTAATTGTCACCAAACTGTGACACTATTTATACCATAATGTATTTCTTACACTGGAACCACTTAATAAAAAAACAAGAAATTTATAACATCTACTGAAATAATTGATTTTTTTTTAAGATTTTATTTATTTTTTAGAGAGAAGGGAAGGAGAAAGAGGGAGAGAAATATCAATGTGTGGTTGCCTCTTGTGTGCCCCCTACTGGGGACCTGGCCCACAACCCAGGCATGTTCCCTGACTGGGAATCGAACCAGTGACCCTTTGGTTCTCAGGCCCATTCTCCATCCACTGAGCCACACCAGCCAGGGTGAAATAATTGATTTTAAGAAATGCACATTTATGGTAGCTGGTTCATTAGCCAGCTTTAAACATGTGTAGGTATGAATGCTGCTCCTCGCTCTGCCATCTTGTTTCAGTGTCAGATGCTCATTATCAGGTTTTTCCTTTTCATTTGCACTAGCATCTGTCTTCTAGAAACTTCAACAATACTGTTCTCTATTCTGCCATACAGAGCTATAGAGTTTAAATCTACTACTCCAAATATAGCCAGTTTATTTGGGGTCGTCTTGGTTCCATCTCCTGAGTAAGTACTCAGCCTCTTGGGCCAGCCACAGGAATTGCCCTCAACACAGGCCTACTTTATTTCATGCCAACTGTCATTTTTTTCCCCTTACCTGAATTTATTTGATTTCTGCTAAAGAACTATTGGTTTTCTGTAGTAATTCCAGTCTTTTGGGGTATTTTTGAATAATGAGCCTTTGTATGAGCTATCACTTCTAGTTCAATGCTACATAAATTGGATGAGGACGAATTCATCTACTTACAACACCCACCAAGGCCCTTTGGTGGAGAACCCATCCTTTAGTTGATCCTGCTGGCCCAATAATAAGGCATGTTTTGAGTGAGGTTCAAGTGCCATTCTGAAGTCCATACTTTTGGTAAGAGAGAAAGGGAAGTCTGTGTTTCAAAAGAAGACTGAACATCAAATTGATGTCTGTGGTAAACATGCAGTAGGTTGCTGAATGATTATTGAAGTATGATTGACTCTAGATTCCTTTATCAGGTTTCTTTGTGAAGAAATTCTCCTCCGTCTTTTTTAAGCCGGTGTTTGTTTTGGAGCCACTGTTAATGCTTAGCGTTCTGTAATAGTGGTGGCCTTTTTTGGCATCTGAGGGAATTTTAGTCATGGGGCAGATCAGGGAACTGTATAATTTGAGGGCAGAGAGGACCAGCTCATGCTTTTCATGTGGTCTAGGATGAAATTACTGCTACCACCCTGGGTTATTTGGGGTACTTTTTGCTTTAGCCTCCTTAAAGTGGTCATTTTCTACCCTTGCTGTGCATTAGAATCATCTGTGGAGT
Organism: Tonatia bakeri; assembly: GCA_004024845.1. Classification (NCBI taxonomy): domain Eukaryota; kingdom Metazoa; phylum Chordata; class Mammalia; order Chiroptera; family Phyllostomidae; genus Tonatia; species Tonatia bakeri. The sequence goes on along the minus strand of PVIA01004440.1, from coordinate 117,452 downwards.
TTAAAAAACAAAAAACCATGGTTTCTTCAAAATGCCCACAGCACATCCCCCAGAGGTCCTTGTTTGACGACCCCAGGGTGAGGCTGATGGATCCCCAGTGTGCATCCCAGGGGAGAATGGTTCCTAGACTTTCTTTGGTTCCCGTCAAAGTCTGTAATTTCTTTTCCCTTCCTGAAGCTGACCCCCCTGGTGTCCTAAGTCTCAGACTGCCGCCACTGCTGACTATTCCCTGTTGTCTCCAGCTCTTCTGGGAGTAACTCCATGCCTGGGTTTTCACTGCTGTCCTTCAGGTGAAGCACACATCATTTCCATTGAACAACTTGGTTCATCTTCTCCTGTCTTGATACCTTCCCCTTTTCCTGTTGACTTGCAGCAGGCTAACAGTTCAAGCCGTTAACAAAAGTGATCGGTCAGGAGAGCCCTGACTGTTGCTGACAGTCTGGCCTCTGCATTCACTTGCGTGTGATGGCGCTGCTCAGCTGACAGGAACGGACTGTGGGAAGTGAAAGCAAATGCGGCCCTTCTCGATTCTACATTTGACGTATGGAGACTGAAAATGGATGCATATTTCTTTATTGTGAGATTTCAAAAGCAGTAATAGAAATGGAATAAAACCCTGATTTGGTGTTGCTGCCACCTCATGGGAAACTTTTTAATTTATTGTCAGACTTATTTTCTTTTTGGCAGGAATTAATGAGGTTGATATTTAAAGTAAACTGAGAATTGATAGTATTACACTTTATTTTTAATTGTACCAGTTATTCATTGTGCTATTTTAAAGAGTTACTAAAGAACCAAATATTTTAAATAGGTTAAACTTAGAGCATACTATGGATCCATTTGCAGAAATAAAAAATTGCTGGGTGGGGGGAGGTAGAAGAGTATAAATAGGGGATAAATGATGATGGAATGAGACTTGACTTTGGGTGGTGAATACACAATACAATATACAGATGATGTGTTATAGAATTGTACACCTGAAACCTGTGTAATTTTATCAGCCAGTGTCACTCCGATAAATTCAGTAAGCATTAAAAAAACCCATCAAAGGGAAATAAATAATATCTACCTTGAAAGAAACATGCTCCCTGGGCATGCTCACTGGAATATTATTCAGCCATAAAAAAAAAAAAAAAGGAAATCCTGCTATTTGCCACAGCAAGGATGGACTCGAGGGTATTATTCTATGCTAAGTCAAAGAAAGACAGTACTACATAACATTTATGTATATATAGAATCTTAATAAACTGAACTCATAAAAACAGAGTGATGGCCAGGTAGATTGGGGGTGGGGAAGGTGGACAGATGGTGGTTAGAGGGGATTACAGACAGAAGATAGGCACATTCTGGGATCTGAGGTACAGCTTGGTGGCGGTAGTTAAAGAGTAGATTTTAAATGTTCTCACTATAACAGTAACAACAAAATAGTAATTTGTAAGGTGAAAGATGTATTAACTAACCTTATTGTGGTAGATTTTACAATATACACGTGTATCAAATTACCACATTGTAAACGTGGAGCTTACATAATAATATTACATGTCAGTTATATCTCATTGAAGCCGGGGGGTGGATTTTCTGAGAGAAAACAGTGTTAATCTAGAATTCTTTACCCAGCAAATTGTCCATCAGATGTGAAGATGAAACCAAAGCATCCTGAATTAGGCAGCAGCTCCTTCCTCAGGAGCTGTCGGTGGGTTACGTTTCACCAACACAAGAGAGAATGTCAAGAAAGAGACAAGCAAAGAATCCAGAGCAGAAAATCTAACACAATGGTCCTTGAGGACAGAATCAAGGCCTCCAGAATATGAGTGTCTACTGATATAAAGGGGGAAGAAGTTAATTATTTGAAAGTATTTAAGAGGAGATTTACACTTCTGTCAGAAAGTTTAAGGATACATTAGTAAAGTGACAGGTACGTAGAAAATTTAACAGAATAACTGAGCCAAGTAAATATCTTCAAGGAAATAAAAGAGCATTTAAATATATTTTTTAAAGATTTTATTTAATTCTTAGATCGAGGGGAAGAGAAAGAGGAAAAGAGGGAGAGAAACATGGATATGTGGTTGCCTCTTGCGCATTCCCTACTAGGGACCTGACTTGCAACCTAGGCATGTGCCCTGACTGGGAATCAAACTGGCGACCCTTTGGTTCAGAGGTTGGCACTCAGTCCACTGAGCTACACCAGCCAGAGCTAAATGTGGTTTACGATATTTCTGATTTATTGATTTTAGAGAGAGACAGGAGGTTAGGGGAGAGACTGAGGAAAGAATTGGTCATTCTACTTATTGATGCACTCATTGGTTGATTCTTGTATGTGCCCTGACCAGGGGTCAAACCCACAACCTTGGCATATCAGGAGGACGCTCTAACCAACTGAGTTACCTGGCTGGGGCAAAAAACATTTAAAAATAAAATGAATGGAAATATATTTCTAGCATGGCTGTAAGTAATATTTATATGATGTAAATGAGTAATTTAGACAAACATAATGATAACTTATTAGAAGGAAGGAGGCAAGGGATGTGGATTGGGGGACAGGATGTGAAAGCCAAATCATAACTATCCATGTTAACAAAGTAGATGACCCAGGGACAGGGTTAAAAAGTCATTGAAGAGCTTCACAAGCATGCTGTTCAGAAGTAAGACAGCAAATACCAGTTCTGAAAGTGCTTGCCCTTGTGAACAAGGATTGAGGGTAGAGAGAGACGATAAATAGTCGGACTCCTTTTTTAATGTTTTAAAGATTTTATTTATTTATTTTTAGAGGGTTAGAGAGGGAGAGAAGCATCAGTGTGTGGTTGCCTCTTGTGCGCCCCCTGCTGGGGACCTGGGCCGCAACACAGGAATGTGCTGACTGACATTCTAACCAGCGACCCTTTGGTTTGCAGGCTGAGCCACACCAGCCAGGGCAGTATATTCAAGCTTTTTAGAAATGTATAGGTGAACAGTACATGAAATAGTGAAGTTGAAAGCATAGCTTCTACAAAGGCAGCAAAGGAGGGCCTAGTGGCTTTGGATTAGTACCCAGCATTGTCAGCCGTGGCAGAGGAAGGTCTTGTTTTCTCCTGCAGTTGACCTCTGAATAACACAGGTTTGAACTGTGTAGGTCCACTTATGTGCATTATTTCTTTTTGATAAAATACCTCTACTCCTTTTCACCTGCAGTTGAGGGTCTGCAGATGCTAGTGGCTGACTGTATACATTGATCTATACCATTTTATATAGTGGATTTCATATTCACGGGGGTCCTGGAACCAGTCCTCCACAGATACCGTGGGACATCTAAGTTTTGGGAGAGTCAAGAATTACATGTGGATTTCCGACTCTGCAGGGGGTCATTGCCCCTGACCCTCCCACTTAAGAATCAAGTGTTTATAAAAAGGTCTTGTAAATTAATAAGAAACAGAAGTATATAATGTAATGGAAATCACCAGAAGATACACTAGGCAGTTAATAGGACAGGTAATGAATATTCAAGTAAAAGTGTTCACCACTCTAAAAGATACCAATCAGATCTGTAAAAAACTGCTAGTCCACAGTGTTGACAATAGTGCAGAGAAACGGAAAATCTTATAATTTTGACAATAGCGTAAATTATATTTTTAGAGTAATACAGCAGTAACAAAAGTTTTAAAAGCATGTATGCCCTTGCCAGTTGTTTTCTGGGCATCTACTCTGCCAATACAGTTGCAGGATGTGTATACAAGGGTGATCTCTGTACTGTTATAATAGCAAAACCTCAGCGATAACCTGCAGTGAGATTCTGGTTAAGCACGTTGCAGCACGTCTGCACATGCCCTGCCTCCGCATGCCCTGCCTCCACACACCTACAGGCAGCGCTCCCTGGGTGGGCCAGGCCACTGTTTTTGGCTCATGTTGAACAAATGGTCTTTGATGATGCTGGTAGTTATTGTATTCCCCTAGCATTTGTCAGCTTTCCTATTCTGTTCTTTATTTTCATGTTAAGGTGGTTCTGAGAGTGAGGATAATCTCTAATATGTCTTAAATTTTGCCTTACTGCTTTGGTTCCTATATTTGCTTGGTTTGAAACCTATGCCCTGGGAGATTTGCTCACCTTTCACCCCCAGCAGCTTTGAATCACATGATGCAAAGGAATAATAACCTCGCTTCTTGCTGAGTTACCAAAATACACTGGTTTTCAGCTACTTTTTCTTATTTAGGGATTTCTTTTGTAGCCAGAGACATTCTACTTTTGTTTATTCTCAACCCTTTTTCTTAAAATTCAGATTAATTGAGAAAGGGAGATAGGTAATACAATTATGTAGTTCAAGGTTCAAAGGACAGTAAGAAATACAGAAGGAAGTCTTCACCTACCCCTTGACTTCCAGCCACCCAGGTCTCTGCCATTGGGATAGTTGGTGGCATCAGTTTCTGTCAGTCCTTCTAGAGATATTTCTGTGTGTAGAGAACCAAAGACACATATTTTATCTTTTTTTATACCAATGCATTTTCTCAACAATCTTTTTCTCCATGGACCCTGGGCTTTTCCCAGCCTCTCTTCCTGGTTTGTCTGAGAGGGTCTTGTATGCTTTCCATTGAGCAGAGGTGTTGTGACCAGTGTGGTGAGTGAGACAAAGGGACAGATTTCCTTACGACGATGAGGGAAAGCAGGTGTGGTGTCCTTCCTTCTTCAGGAGGCACCCAGAGGTGCTACAAGATCTGAGAATTATTTTCAAACATTTCTGAGCCCACAGGTTGGTCTGCAGGTCTCCAGTCTGGTCTTCATTTTCTCCCCGCCTGCATTGTGGACTCTTCTCTCTGAAGTGTTTGTCCCTTGGTGTTTCTGTCTTTCCTTTTATATAGTTAGGCTGTACCATTTCCTTTGAGGATGGGACCTCTGTACTGGTAATCTCTAGCCCAGATTTCTGTCCTGAACTTCAGGCCCAATTACCAAATACAAGTTGTGCGCTCACTGTCCTCACTCAACTCCCCAGGCTCAGCCTGCCCCTCACCCATCTCCACAGACTTGGGTGTCAGCATCGACTTGGCCTCCACCTCCTTCCCCCCTCTGAATATTTCTTGATTGTGTCTCCTCCTTTTCATGCAAGGCTGCTGCTCTTTGTTTGTTAACCTTGGATTTATGATGCAGCTATTTCCTATTAAAGATGAGGGTGGTCATGGACTCCCTTCCAGTATTGCCTGCACATAAGTAGTTGTCCGTCCTGTCCTTCAGGCTCTCTGCATTCCGTCTAGTCCCTTCTGTCTCATACCTCTGTGTCTGGTGAAGGGATTACTTCATCGTGGTGATTTATTGATCAGGCACCCTTTCATGTCTGTAACTCCCTCACCCCTTTCCCCATGCCTCTCTGTTATATGCTCAGTTTATTTTTTTTCAAGATTTTATTTATTTATTTTTAGACAGAGGGGAAAGGGAGACAGAAAGAGAGGGGGAAAAACATCAATGTGTGGTTGCCTCTCGTGCACCCCCTACTGGGGACCTGGCCTGCAACCCAGGCATGTGCCCTGACTGGGAATCCAACCAGTGACCCTTTGGTTCCCAGGCTGGTGCTAAATCCACTGGGCCACACCAGGCAGGGCATATGCTCAGTTCATTTTTATATTGTTCAGTGAAATTTTCTTTTTCCAGAGAAAGCTCCGGTACCTCCCTAGTCCTGGCTCTTGGGACACTTGTTTACTCTGGTGTGGTAGCGTTAGCGTCCTTGGTATTCTGGTCACCAGGATCCTGAACTTTTCTCTCGCAAGATGTTTGTTCTGCTCCTGTGCACCAGTTCCTACAGGACAGGTGGATGTGATGATGTGCAGAGGATGCAGATTGTCACTTTACACATTTCTGTTATTTTTTACAGCTAGTGTCTACATAAGATTGAAAGCAGGTGTAGAAAAATAAATTGAATTAAGATAGTAGAAATAGGTGAGTCTGTCTTAAATGTTCTTTTACAATAATAAGATTTAAACAGTGTTTTTACAGACCTCATAGGGACTTTTAAACTTCATGTTTTCCTCTCAATAAATTATTTCTGTCTAAATTTAACTATCCTAAGCCATCAGCTTCACAGTTGATCGGAATATATGAAATCTCTTGCATTTTTATCTCTTATATGCAAATTGTTGACTTTTTTCAAAGTTCTGTGCCAGCCTACCTGTTGCTCTGAAGTTTTCTATATCCACGGCTTGTAATCCGTCATTTAATTTCCTTGTAAATGTCAAAGGTGTCTGAGTGGAATCCTGGGATACATGTGGACAGTGGAGTCAGAGAGCTCCGAGTTCTGACTCTGGCAGCTCCTAGCTAGGGGGAGCCCTTGGACAAATTCCTTAACTCTCAGCCCTCCTTTCCTGGGTGCTGGAGATCAGTCACCTGACAGAGTTGGGAAAAGTAAGTTAGACGTGTTCATAGATTTGAAGCATCTGGCTCTGGGCTTCAGCCACAGTAGGCACAGGATAACTGCTAGCTTCTTGCTTCCCCGTCACCCCTCCCCACCCCCTGCCATTAACTGACTTGGTATAGAGCAGGGATGTCAAACTCATTTTCACCAGGGGTCACATTAGCCTGGCGGTTGCCTTCAAAGGGCCAAAATAATTTGAGGACTGTATAAATGTAACTACTGCTTAACTGTTAAGGAGTTGAAATTACATTTGGCCCTTTGAAGGCAACCGCTAGGCTGATGTGGCCCCTGGTGAAAATGAGTTTGACACCCCTGGTGTAGAGTTCATTAATTCATTTCCACCTGATGCATGACTCTGCTGTTATTCTGGTAATGTCTAGACACTGCCCTACTCAGGGAGTCTCCAACAGCACTCTGCCTGCACCGTGAAGGCTGTATTCCTGCTCCCAACATCTTTCCTGTGTGTGTTCACAGCTCATCCCTTGGTGTAACTTATGCTGTAACTCAGGGATTCTCAAACTTTCGTGTGTTGTCTGTAGTGTGTTAGTTATCTACTGTTCTCTAATAAATTACTCCAAAACTTGAAAACTTTATGTTATCTTGTGGTCTCTGAGTCGTGTTTGGGAGTGACTTCGCTGCATGGTTCTGACTCAGATGCTCTTGGGTAAGAGCCACAGCTGCAGACATCTGAAGGTTTGGTTAGAGCTGGTGGATCACTTCCAGGTGGGCCCTCTCACCTGGCTGCTGTCAAGAGATTGCAGTTGCTTACCCGCTGTGGGCACAAGGCCTCCTTACCATCTGGGCCTGTCCCTCAAGGAGCTTAATGTCCTCATGATAAAAACCATTGGTCTGTGAGATCAGGGAGTAAGCCACAGCACCTTTTATTGTCTAGGTCAGTCTCTTAAGTGCCTTCCTTTTCCCCCATTGTTTCTGCCTTACTCCATTCCTTAGAAGCACTTCACTAAGTGCCCTACACTCGGAGGGAGATTAAGTTTTTCCTTTTGAGGGCAGGAGTGCCATGGAGTCTGTGGACATACTTAAAAACCACCACACCTTACTTTGTTGAAAAGTAAGGTTCTCAAGGCCCATTTCAGATCTAGGGACAGGTGGGGCCCAGAAGCCTGCAGTTTGCACCATTAGTTTACCCTAGTGATCTTGATGCAGGTGGCCCAGGGTCCACACTTGGAAACATGCTGCTCTGCCAGATGAGTCACTTGATCTTTCTTAAATAGTTCTCATTGGTCACACCTCCATATCTTTGCCCCTATAAACAGAACATACATAACCCCTTTTCAACTGTGGACATCCTTTTTTAGGTCCTGCATAATCCTAAATACTTCCATGGTGCCCTCTAATGTGTGAGCTCCCTGTTCCTTGAACTGTAATAGTCCATCTTTTTTCAGCTCTTTGGTTCTCGTTACTTTGTTTCAGCGCTGTGCTACTAGTGGGAATTTTAAAAATGATTACGTTCTCTTAACCTGCTCTCCTGCCAGCAGAACTATGACAGGTTGGTAAGGAGCAGTGTGGCCATAAGTATGCCAGAGGGGCAGCTCACACTATACAGTTCTTGGTATTTGTCAAACATGTGAGTTCTTGCTGTGTGCCAGGCTTGGTTTCAGCCATACCACAGTTAAAAAGGAGACAGATGTGCTCCCTGTGGATGGCAAAGTGACAGTAAACAGGTGCACAGAAAAGTACCATCACATCTTGGAAAACATTCTAGGGAAGGATGCTATAAAACACAGGAGATCTGCGTGGACATGGTTTTCAGAGAATCTGTCTGAGACTGGAAGGACGAGAAGGAGAAACGACTCTCAGGAAGGAAGGAGCGTGGCGTATGCTGGTGCCTGTGAGGAGTGGAGGGTGCTGGAGGCCCGTAGCTGAGTGAAGTTGTGGGGAGACCAGAGGCTGCCATGGCCTGGCTTCATTCTGTGTGCAGTATCCTGAGCCGTGGTGGTGTGGCATCCTACCTGGAGCTCTTCTAACTTAACAGTTGTGGAAATAATGGGGGGAATCACTCGATAGGTACAAATTCAACTCTAACAGGTTGGAAAAGAGGATTTCTGAGTAGCTTGACAGAGGGGAGAAAAGAGAGAACTCAAACCCGAGTGATTTTCAGGGTGACTCGTCTCAGGACATTAAAGGTGGGGAATGACCACAATAGCACCTGGCGGTGTTTCTGTTGCTGAAAAACGCGCTCCTGCCTTTAGAGGTGGTGCGGTATTCCAGACAGAAAGTCTATTCAATGTGATTCCATGTTTTTTAAGAGCTGAGCCCAGTTTTTAGGTCAGATACATCCATGTCTGTCTCCATACTCTCAGTTGGTAGCTGCAAGCACACTTCTAGATTAGCAATGGTGGGCAAGGACAAGGACAGCGAGTACCTTGTGATGTCTTCCAGCTTCCCTTCTGTCTAGTCCGCCAGCACTCTTCCCAGCCCTCATCTCCTGAAGGCTGTAGTGAGTGGGGTATGGGAGACCTGGTTCTGGCCAGACTCCCTATGGAGGGCTAGCATTTTGGAAGGTCTTGTCCTCTCTTTTTCTGGTTTCTGCCTGTTTGCAAGAGGGTTGGAGATCATCTCATATTAGCCTGGGCCATAATGCTGTGATCCACCTCTGAACTCCCAGCACGTGTTCATGCTACAGCAGTTACTATTTCTCCTCCTTCTCTGTGTTGGCTGGGCAGCTCTGCTTTCTCACAGTCTCCCCTAGGGTCACTTGTTTGGCAGCATGCTGGTGGTGAGTTGGTGGGGGCTGCCCTTAGCTGGAACAGTGGGTCTCTTCAGTGTAGTCTGTCATCCTCAAAGAAGCTAGACTGTCTTCTTCGTATCATGGTGATGTCATTCCAAGAAAGCAAGCCCTGCTGCAGATGCATTTTACCCAGCCTCTGCTAGCTTTGAATTTGATCATGTCCTGTTGGCCAAAGCAAGTCACATAGCCAGTACTAAAGTGTGAACACATGAGGCAGTACTGATTAGAGCCATTAGTGTAAGTCTCTCACAGCTTCCATGCTAAATTACCTACCTCCAGTGAGGATTTCCTGAAGTGCTTTACCAAAATCTCCTGAAATCAGTTGGAATTATAAATCTGATACATTCAGGAGGTAGCTTATTGGGAGTATAAAAGTTTTGATTTGCAGAATTAGAACCCCAGGGTAGATACTGAGTCAGACTAAATTTAGTTACAAGCTGTTCTTGCCTGAATCTGATCTTATGTGTTCAAGGTTACAAAATAGAGTTCAGATTGTGTTATTGTTCTCCTGGGACCTCTGCTTCCTCAACAAGGTAAAATCGAAACACGTGGTATTGGGTTATAAAGCTACTTCATAGTTATGCTGGACTTCATATTAGCCCTAGTGTGGACTACTGAACATTCATCGAATCAGTTCTCTAAATCGAGATGTAAACTTACATTGCAAAAGTGGAATATGGTGTGTAGTAACCTGTGTCGGGGGGGGATTGTGTTTGTTTTTTAGCTCTTCAGAGAAGTACGAATAATGAAGATTTTAAATCATCCAAACATAGGTACTTTTTGCTTTCTTAAATACTTTTGGGTCTAAATGCATTCTTGAAAGTATGTCATAAAGCTAAACTTGTATTCCAAGAGATGTAGGTACACATTTAATAAAATATATATCCAGATTGTTCTTCACATGTATTAAACTTTTGAAATTACTAAAAAATGGGTTAAAACTTAAAGATAATATAACAGCTTCTTTACACAGTGATAGCTACTACAATCTAAAAATATTACTTCGAAGTGATGTAGCTCTAAGACAGACAGTTGTATTAGTTTATTATCAAAATCACTTCTAGGAAGTAAGAGAGGTAACATTTGATATTAAGGCTATCCTATTAATAGCCTATCCTATTCCTGAGGCACAAGAAGAGAATGGAGCCACAGGAGAGAAAAGGTTGTTTCATCCAATCTAAGCCACCATTATTTAAAAGACATTATTTTATGAACTACTAAGAAAATAACAGTGCTACCAAGCCATCATCCCATTATCAGTGATATTTTAAAATGTGAAAAATATTCATCTTAAAATCGGTAAAATACATGGAAAAGAAAAATAACAAGGAATATAATAATGGGAAGAAAATCTTCCTTCACTTTTTATTTCAACCTTTGGGGTTAGCCAGCCAATTCTGGGTTTCAGATTCTAACTTTTCACCTAAAAACACTTTCTTACTATTGCCTAGAACTAGCTAATTCAAACATATTTATTTTATTTTTTAATTACTTAAGTTATACCCTTATTGGCATTTTCTCTACTTATTACTGCCATCTTTGATGATAAATGTAAATGTCTAAAAATTTAAATTCCTGTTGGATTAGGAGAGCTAATATTTGCGTTGGGGTTTTTAGAAAGGTTTTATTTATATGTTGTTAGTTTATTAGCATATATGTCTTAAATTTCTTTCAGTGATTTTTTTTTTCTTGACAGCCTGAACATACCATCTTAGAAATATGATAGTTTTATCAGTTCAAGAGACATATATTAAATTCTGCATTAGGCACTTTATTTGGTCTAATACTCTATGTTAAAGCATCAGAAAATAGCCCAAAATCTAAGAGATGACTACCATTTCCTTCCTGTGATAAATTTAGTTTTAAAAGTATATATTACCAAAATAAAGTAGAATGTGAAATAGTGATTTGATAGCTTTAGAAATTTCAGTTTTATTTTAAAATGTATATATTTGATGGATTGTTTTATAGTTTTATAAATTAGCAGTAATAGGAATATTATTTCTGTCTGTAACAGGAACTGGTATAGCAAAGTTACACTGACCCATTGAAAATAATTGTTTTCAATTAATTATAGTACAGTCCCTTCTTCTTTCCATCTCTGTCTTCAGAATAATAACAAAAGAACCATGGTTTTGGAGAATTGTGATGTTTCCCAAGCAACAAAAGTCTCAAGTGGAATTATATATATCGTTAAAGCCCGAACAACAAGTGAACGGACTTGCAGGAGTAGAGTAGGTCTGAGCAGTCCCTGCAGTTTGGGAAATAAGAATGCTTTTCCTAAGGTGCAAAGGCTGCGGGAGGGCTCTGAGCTAATGTAGCCATGCTACGAGACAGTGACAGAGAGATGGGGCCAGACACATTTTTCTGGACTGCTGAGTGCACGCTTCCATGGTTCCAGAACCCAGAAAGAATCTATTTCATGGAAATCTATGCTTTACCAGCTCTTTTCTGTTCTTGTAATATCTGATAACTTTCCTAAAAGTAGGTTTTAGAGGGCCAGCTATTAAAATCTTAAACAGAAAAAGTTACCTTGTGTAGTTACAGTTTATATGTACATGGTATATGTATACAAACATTTGTTACTTTTTCTCCTGTATCTTTTCTCCTTGACCAGTGAAGTTATTTGAAGTCATTGAAACTGACAAAACACTGTACCTTATCATGGAGTATGCAAGTGGAGGTAAGAAATTGATGTTGTTTTTCTTCCCTTTTAGAAGAGTACACATCCACACTGCCCATTTGGGTAATTGTTAAGGTTTCTTTAATATCCACAACCATAATACACTAGGATGAGAATCAGAAAACCTGACTGTTAGCATTTTGTAGGTTGCTATTGTTTCACGATTAGCATTTTTAATTGACAGTATCTAAATACTTGGATTCTTTTATTGTGGTAAAATGTCCATAACACGAAAGGTACCATGTTAACCACTTTAAGGGTACAGTTCAGTGTCATTAAGTAGTACACGTTGTTGTGTGACCGTCACCGCCATATATCCACGGAACTCTCTTCATCTTGCAAACTATAGCTCTGTCTGCAGTAAACACGACCTGCTCCCCCCCCCCAGCCCCTGGCAACCACCCTTCTACTTTCTCTCTTTGAGAATTTGACCACCCTAGGAACCTCATATGGGTGGAATTATACAGTGTTTGTCCTTTTGACTGCCTGTGTCACTGAGCATAATGTCCTGAAGGTTCATCCATGTTGTAGCATGTGACGGGATTTCCTTCCTTTTTGAGGCTGTATAATATTCCATTATTTTATGTATGGGGTGTGTGTGCGTGTACGCACGCATGCCACATTTTGTTTGTTCTAAGCACTTGGGTTTTTTTGTTGTTGTTGTTTTTTAAGGATACAGCTTCACTGATTCTTTTTTTTTTTTTTTTTTTAGAGTAGTTCATAGATTTACCAGTGGATTTGGGGTCAACATATTTTTTTTTAAGATTTATTTATTTTTAGAGAGGGAAGGGAAGGAGAAAGAGAGAGAGAGAGAAACATCAATGTGCAGTTGCTGAGGGCCATGGCCTGCAACCCAGGCATATGCCCTGACTGGGAATCGAACCTGCGATGCTTTGGTTCGCAGCCTGCGCTCAATCCACTGAGCTACGCCAGCCAGGGCAGCACTTGGGTTTTAAGTGTAGTACTACATTAGCCTGTTTGAAATAATTGTGTACTGCATGTTGAATCGTTTCTCTGTATCAGATCATAATGTTAAAGGTGTCCATTTTTCCCAAGGCCAGACATAGTGGTTCTTCTGCGTATGGTTAGATTTTCCTCAAAGATTAAGGACTAGTAATTATTTGCCTTCAAGTTTATATAAATGTAGACAATTTTTGATATGAATAAACAAGATCTGTCCAGAAAATACCCAGCAATGTAATATTAAAATAGAGGCACTTATTGAAGAAAACACAAGATACGAGAAACATTGTATAGAGGACAGTAATGCCTGAGTTCCCTTCAACCGAGGCACCTTGGGACCTCACACAGTTCTCCCAGCGTTACTCCTACTGTTCAAAACACTTCGCAAAATCCTTTGTTGGAATCGACATCCACTGCCCTGTTGTGTTTTCGTGAATCTCCTTGATAGTCTGAAATCTCTTCCCTTTCAAAGGCAATTTTAGTTTTGGGAAAAGCCAGGAGTTGCAAGACACCAAATCTGGGCTGTAGGAGGGCTGGGTTACCTGGGTGACTTGGTGTTTCACCAAAAAACTCTGCACGAGACGTGACACAGGAATGAGCATGTTGTTGTGGTGAAGCCGCCAATCACCAGTGCCCATAGCTGCGGCCATTTTCATCGTATTGCATCTCTCAGCTGACGAAGAACACAGGTAGTCCTCCTTACTAGTCATTTGGTCTGGAGGGGCGAGCAGACTCTTGATGGACAACACCTTCCCAACCAAAAGACGCAGTTAACATGGCCTTGACCTTGCTGCGACTTCGCCGCACCATCTTCGGGTGTGGAAAACCAGGCAGCTTCCATGGGGATGCCTGGGCCTTCCTGTCCTGGTCACATGAGCCACAGACCCATAGTTCATCCCCAGTCATGACCTTCTTGAGGAAATCCAGGTCATTGGCAGCCGTCTGAATCAAGTCATTGGCAACTGCAGCACGATGTTCCTTCTGCTCTGGTAGCAGACGCCACGGAATGAATTTTGCCACAAAACATTTCATGCCAGGATCCTGCATCAGAACCTCAGACACAGTAGTTTCTGGAACCCCCAGCTCTGCTTCCAGTCCTCACACTGTCGGTCACCGATCTTTGTAGACTGCAGCCGCACACACTCAGCAGTCTCAGGTGTTCTGCTTGTTGCAGGCCTTCCGGAGCGTGGATCACTCTCAACAGATTCTTGACCGTCTTTGAAGCATTTGTGCCACAAGCTTGTGTTTGCGCCACACTCACTGCATCATCTCTGAAAGCCTTCTGAATCATCCGAATAGTTTCTACGGAAGAATGTTCAAGCTTAACACAAAACTTGATGTGGACTTGTTGCTCTGCTCACTCAGTCATTTGAATGCGATGGCCACACAGCACACATGCTCACTCAATGGCGTCTGCCGCCCCCACTGACTAGTACAGTGAAGGCATCGTTGTTCACGCATGAGCATTCCAGTCCACTCTCCTTGGCTGCCAAGTTACATCCATGTCCTGCAGACTGTTCTCATTATGTTAACAATGGCTGGGCTTTTTCTGGACAGACTTCGTATACCAGCTATTTAAAATATGAACAGACCTGGTATGTGGCTATTGCCTTTTACGAAGATTCTCAATGTAGGGTTGAAGTTGGGGTAGGCTTGTAGTTTTTGGACCATGTGTGAGTTTATCTGTGGAGGTCAGAAGCTTTGTTGCTTATTTTGTTGTGTTCCCTATCTCTAGCACAGTGTCTGGAAGATTCTCAACAAATAAGAATTGAACTGAATTTATGAAATGATAAACTCCTGGGAACATACTCTGTTTGACTCTATAGCTTAAATTGTTTGGGTTAGAGTTTTATTTTCTCATTAGCACTTTGATCTAGGTTGTAAAACCTGAAGACAGAAAGTTAAATCGCAGCCTCATTGTAGTGAGTTTACTATTAAATAAAAAATTAGAAGCCTGTTGAGAGTTAGAATAAGTTCTAGTAGGCATGCTTCTGATACCATTTATTCATACTCCTGATTTGTTATTAATTGTGTGATTTCTATTTTAAATGTGTGGTTGGAAAATTTGGTTGGGATTTTCACAACTGAATAGTGGTAGGAAGAGCTGGAGGTTAATTGAAGAACAAAAATCTATATGGAGTCTTATACCTTCTACTCATCTCATAGAGTGATGTTCATTACTTTTTCATTTGTGTAGCTTCTGCAGTGCACAAGGGCCTTCCTTCTCTAACCCGATCTCTCTTTGACCATCACAATGACTCCATGGTATGGCCAGGCTTTCATCCTTGAGAAGCAGAGTCTGGGACATCTCACTGCAGTCCCTTTGCCAGGTGTGAAGCTCAGCCTTCTGACACCACATGCCCCTCCTGGTTGTGTTATTTGATCATGGCTTTCTGTGTCCATCTAGTTTACGTACCATGTTGTAGGGATTGCTCTTAAATAGGGCAAGACAAAAACATCTGAGAAGCATTCAGCTTTTTTTTTTAGACTTTATTTTTTTTATTCTTAGAGGAAGGGAGGGAGAAAGAGAGTGAGGGAAACATTGATGTGTGAGAGAAAAATCAATCAGTTGCCTCTAGCACACCCCCAACTGGGGACCCAGCTCACAACCCAGGCATGCACCCTGACTGGAATCGAACCAGTGATCTTTCGCTTTGCAGGATGACGTCCAGTCCACTGAGCCACACCAGTCATTGTAACATCCAGTTTTAGTAGAAAGAGGATGGGCTTTGGGAAAGAAAGGAGGGGTCAGTCTAGCTAGTGTCTCTCATGGGCAGTGCAGTGCAGCCTGGTAAGTGACATGTCTCTGAGTTTCTCAGGGACTTGCTGAAGCGGCCCTCCCTTGAGGAGCATTGTTGAAGTGTGGGCCCATGCTCGTGTTTATTGGCTTAGGCTGTTTGCTCTGATCACCTCAACACAGCACTCTCGGTCTCCAGGACATCTCTTTCTTTGATTGTTTTTGTTGCCGTTTTGAGTAACTAAAGTTTCTTTAAATTTACTACCTGTTTCTCCCAAGCCTGATGTGTTTCAGTTTATTAGAATCATAGAATTATAGAATTGGAAAGAATCTCAGAAATCATCCTAATTTTGCAGATGAAACTAAATCCTTGAAAGGTGTTCTGTGCCAACAGTTCCATCACTAGTGGCAGGACTTTAATCTGCACCCAAGGACCTTCTGCACTGCTCTGTTCAGTGTCCTCCCATTAACCATCAAGTCCCTGACCTGTTTGCTGTTGTTTCTCCAACAGATAGCCTTGAGAGGTTTTAGGTTAGCTTCTTAGTCCGAGTGCTAAATACTTTGATTGTTTGTTTGTTTGTTTATAGAGAGACGGGGGGGGGAGAGAGAGAGAGAGAGAAACATAAACATAAATGCGCGGTTGCTGGGGGCCTTGGCCTGCAACCCAGGCATGTGCCCTGACTGGGAATCAAACCTGCGATGCTTTGGTTCGCAGCCCGAGCTCAATCCACTGAGCTATGCCAGCCAGGGTGCTAAATACATTTTTAATAAGGGAAAGAGAGATCTGGATCGAATTCCTAATTGATAACTTAGTAATCGTGGGTATGACTTTATGGTTCCTAAATCTCTTCAGATATTTTTATTGTATTTGCATGTATTAAAGTATTTTGAAATTATGTTGGCAGACTTGGACTTTGTCTGTGGGAGCAGAGGAGACTATGAAATGACTGACCTCTTAACAAGGATCACTCTGGCTGCTGGAGGGGGAGAGGGTCAGGGCCTAGAATAAGCTGTGCCCGGATCCTTACCAAAGCCCACTGGACCCTTCAGGCCTTCACCCCTCCTACCCATCCTGCGCCCATCCACCACCTCCCTTGCTCTATGCTCATAGCAGTCAGCAACATGCTTGCACACACACACTGACTGTTCCTTTCCCCATTTTTTCTCCATAGCACTTCTTGTCCTCTGACATACTGTGTATTCTTTTGTCTGTCTGTTACCTGTCTCTCCTACTAGAATGTAAAGGCCACGAGGAAAGGGACTTGCTTTGTTCACAGCTCTGTTTCTCCAGAGCCTGAAACAGTGCCTGGCAGTCAGTAGGTACTTGATAAGTATTTGTGGAATGAATGAATATATTCAGGAAATGCTGTTTTTGTCATAATCCTACAGTAAAGACATCCTCTTTTAACACAAATAACTTACCCATTTTAACTTTCACTTTTCACCGCTGTTTATATTAAAACATAATCTTTAAAATAAAAGTTGTATAATTTAAACCTGAGAATTTAATTTCACGGCTTTTCTCTAGCTTCAAGATTTTGTTGATGAACTTTGCCCGCAGTACACTTAAGGCTAACTTAGTGTAAATTCCACATACTTCTGTTTATCTTCATACCTATATTTAAAAATAAAAATTAAGGCATTGCTAAAAATGAAACATCAATTTATGGGAAATTAATGCCCAGAAGTAGGACTTCTGCTTACTTTCATTTCTCTCAATTATAGGTGAAGTGTTTGACTATTTGGTTGCACATGGAAGAATGAAGGAGAAAGAAGCAAGAGCTAAATTTAGACAGGTATGAGTTTATGTACTTTTAGTGTATTAATTTGATAAAGTTATCTAACTTAAACCCTAAGTGTTTTCCCATATAAATGGTTAGAGGGCCCATAGGACGGAGCAGGGCTTGGCTGTTCAGTTCAGCGCAAACACAGGAAGTGCCTTGGGTGCCTGAAGTGATGCGGTAGAGCTGTCCTTGGGGTCTCCTTCTGGGTTTGTAATTGCAGTTCTAGTCTTCACTGTTACCCTTGGGTTTTGACCATTGAGTCTTAAAAAAAACTAGATCCTTTCATAACCATCTTCAAGTTTTTAGCAATGAGAGTGTTAGAATCCCAAAATTCATGATTAGTTTTGTCTTGCAGAAGCCAAAACCAAACAGAACTTACTCTGTTAAATAACTACTTAACCTCCTTGTTTTGTCTTTATGCTGGTCTTTAAAGAGATGCAGGTTTTCAGCATAAAGGTGATTCAACTCTCCTGTCTTTATTAATAATAATTACAATTTATTGATTGGTCATTACCTGCAGACCCTGGAATGGGTGGTTTACCTACATTAATATAATTCTTTCAGCAGCCTTGCGAGTTAAGGAGTATTATGCCCATTTGCTAAAAATAAGGAAACTAAGGCACAAGCAGATTAAATAATGTACCCGAAATTTGTTGTCTGGCAAGTAGCAGACCTGCCATTGATTCAGTCCCAGATCCTATGACTCTGAAACTCAAAATTTTAATCGTTATGTTGTGCTATTTTTAGACTAAGAACCAGCAAGCTGTTTCTATAAAGGACCATGTAGTAAATATTTTAGGCTTTGTGGGCCATACAGTCTCTGTGACAACATTCAGCTCTGAAGTTATGGCATAGACACAGCTGTAGACAGTGTATTACCAATACTCTCACATGGTTGTCCCCAACAAAGCTTTCTCCACCAAAACAAGTGGTGAACCAGCATGGGCCTGCAGGCCAGGGTTTGCTCACCCTTGATTTAGGGGAAGGGAAGGAGCAGGTACTCGATTACTTTGAGATGGACTCTGTACTCCCATAATTACAAGTTTTTTAAATTAAATGGCAGTATAGATAGCTTCATTTCTCTCAGAACTTTAAAATTTTTGTTTTATTCACTTATAATAAGGTGGTCAAGATAGAGGCAGTTTTACATTTTCTTTATTTTTTTCTTTCTTATTGTCCTTTCGTGCCTTTAAGAGCCAGCCCTGTACTCAGGACAGCCTCCCAAACTGAGAGGGAGATTGCTGTGTGTCCTGCCGGACTCCCCTGTTACAACTGAGCACAGGGGAACGGAGAAAGTATAGGCCAGGACAAAGTTTTAGCTGATTTTCAAGATTTCTCTTAATATTTGCCTCTCGATTTGCTTAGTCTAGAGTTTATAGTTAAGGGCTTACTTATAAGTTTCTTAACTTTTGCTGTTCCTTAAATTTAATTTTAAAAGTTTAAAAAATGCTAATGGTACTTGGAATTAAAACCGATTAAGTATGAAAGTTGAAGCTAAGTTTTGGCGCTCGTTTAACTTCTCTGATCCTCAGTTCTAGTTATAAAAGAGGAAGTTATGATTGGTGAGTTACAAAGTTCTGCTCAGTTCTATTACTTTATCCTGTGGCCTATGGAAGGAAACTCCAATTTCTCTTTATTACAAGACAAGTCTGTTTGGCCCTTTCCACTGCTGTACTCTTCATTTTTATAAATTGACCACCTAAAGTCGAGATTTTTTTCCTCATAAAACTTAATTTCTGTCCCCCTCAGATGAATGTGTCCTACTTGCAGACGTTAGTGGGCTGTGGTTTACTGACTGAGGAGGAGGCCGGTGGCGGCGGTGGCTCTGAGCCTGGATCCTTCCTACGGGGCCTTTAGCAATTAACCTTCTAATTCTCTTTTCTGCCATCTCTGCCCACCCCCCTGGTGGGACCTGGCTTGTGAAAAGGACTTAGACATTTACTAGCCTAAATCTTGGGGAAATTCTCCAGATTTTGATTTTTAATTTCCTTGAGGAGTTCTGAGACCTGTACTTGGGCAACGTTAATTGGTCCAGTGTGGTGAGCAAGGGAGCATCCCCGGAACAGGTCACTCACACACACTGTGACCGTGCCAGTTTATGGGGGGAGACCTCCCCAGCAAGCCTGCAGAGTCGCACGCAGGTCACACACAGAGATGGAGAGCTCACGCGATAGAAGCGAGCAGAGGGAGCGTCTAGTGTCTTATCCTGGTCACTGGCAGCGTCCACAGGTGGAGAGCCAGGTGTCGGTCTCACGTCGGGGGCTGCGGTGGCGGCACGCGTCCAGTGGGGTGCAAGTCCGGCAAGGTTGCGAGCCTGACCCGAGGTGCTGCTGAGCTCAAGCAGTGGGTGGTCGAGGCCACCAGGGGCAGAGGTCCTATTCATGCCATTGTCCAGAGAGGGTCCTTATCCAAGTGGCCAGATTTGTGGGTTTAGACGTCCAGCCCCTCCGAGGGTGTTCCCATTACACCCCACTACCTTCGTGTTATCAGGGCTCACAGTGACTCCACATTGGATTGTCAGAAGTGTCCACAAAGTTCACTCTGCTCTTGCTCTGTACATTCGGGAATGGTAGTGTCTGTGCTTTGACTGCTAATGACTTGGTATACATCACTTAACAATGCCTGTGACCCTGTCTCCTTGCCACAGTAGTTCTGTAAGACGGCTTGTTCAAACCTGGGAGGATGAGGCATGACGGTGCTGTTCCTGCGTTTCTCTGTTTCTCATTGCCATGCTTCCCAAACGTTCAGAAACCACCCTTCCTTTGGTAAATAAAAAGCTTTTCTGTTTATGACAAAGCAGAAGGTGCACCACACACAAAGTCCACTGTGCATTGTCTTTGCTGTCAAAAATCAGCCCTTCTTCCCACAGTCATTGGAGATGGGTTTTCCTTTTCCCACTTTCTCACCACTCTCATTCTAGTTACTGCTCACACTATTTTTAGCTGAGCTCTTGTTCTTTGAAAGAGAGACACTAGATTCCTGGTTCTGCCTTGTCTTTTCCCCTGTCTTGGTGGGTTGGAGGCCCTGCTGCTTCTGTCCTATCTCGTGTGACCGGAAGTGAATTGGGCTTGCATTTCCATTCTGACCTGGGAAACACCTGGGTTCTCAGCCTTCTTTGGAAGTAACTGTTTCAGCTTGAAAGCAGAATGCAAAAAAAGGGCAATAATTAATTGAATATTTTCATGTTATTGTGGCATTATTTTGGTTCTGAGCTCTTTGGAGGTAAAAAAATAAATAAAATTCTTCAATCTCCTTGAGAAAGTGTAGGAAATTGTTAAATCTGATTCAGAAGCAGAATGTGAAGACAACTTACTAGAGAAATGTCCATCTGAAAGGGAAGTTGGAGAGAAAATTGGATCAGGTGGAAGTGTGATGAAAGTTACCTGTGTTCTAGGCAGTAAGCCTGTAACTTTGTTTGGGAAAACAAAGCTATTTCAGTTTCCAGTCTTCCTGCTCATGGAACAGAAAGAGCATGTCCAGAGCACCAGCTGCTCCGAACCGCACGCGCTGGCCCTGGGGCTGTGGGCCGCGTCAGCTGCAGGCAGTCCAGTCTCCTCAACAGTCACTTTATCCTGAGCTGAGGTCTGCTGAGGGAGGCCCTGGCTTAGTGCCGCCCCACCTTGACTCAGCTCAGCTTCTCCTTGCTCCTTATTCCGCACCCAAACCACACCTGATAGAACAGCCCTCTGAGTTTCTGTGTCTAGTGTAGGTGAGTGCGTGTGGCCTCCAGTTAAAATTTGATAATGATTGAAGAAACAAGTGGTATTTTCATTATAACCCCAGCTTTCTGTGTGTGTATACACACGCGCGTGCGCGTATGATACTAAAACAAAGACGAGCACTGGCTGATGTGTCTCGGTGGATTGAGTGCTGGCCTATGGACAAAAAGGTTGCCAGTTTGATCCCCAGTCAGGGCATAAGCCTGGGTTGTGGGACAAGTCCCCAGTTGGGGGCGTGCAAAAGGCAACCACACATTGATATTTCTCTCCCTTTCTTCCTCCTTTCCTCCTTTCTCTAAAAATCAATTTAAAAAATTTTTTTTTAGCCCTGGCTGGCATAGCTCAGTGGATTGAGCGCGGGCTGCGAACCAGGCATCGCAGGTTCGATTCCCAGTCAGGGCACATGCCTAGGTTGCAGGTCATGTCCCCCAGCAACCGCACATTGATGTTTCTCTCTCTCTCTCTCTCTCCCTCTCCCTTCCCTCTCTAAAAATAAATAAATAAAATCTTTAAAAAAAAAATTTTTTTAGGGGGAAAAAAAAGACTAGAAGCAAATACACCAAAATAAGAGATGTTTTCTCTGTTTGGTGGTAATGCTGGAAT
Source organism: Tonatia bakeri (assembly GCA_004024845.1). Classification (NCBI taxonomy): domain Eukaryota; kingdom Metazoa; phylum Chordata; class Mammalia; order Chiroptera; family Phyllostomidae; genus Tonatia; species Tonatia bakeri. Next base: position 95,846 of record PVIA01004440.1, on the reverse strand, counting down.
GTATTTATATAAACTTTTCTGTATTCCCTAAAATTTCTATAATGAGCATATAAACTTTTATAATTAGAAAAGGAGACTTTTGAAGGAATTACTAGTGAATGTGAAATTTCCTCAAAACAGTTGTTTCACAGTGTTAACCATAGGACTAATGAAAAGCGAACTGCAAGCATACCATTTGCCAAGAGTGGGAGGGTCCTTACTGAGAGAGCAGTAATTGTTTTCATGGTTTGTAGTTCATGTACATAATTTATTCTTCTACTTTTAATAAAGAAGAAACTTATCCTCTGAGAAGGGGAGTAACTTTAGTTGTCCTTGAACCCTCATCAGCTAAAAGGAAGAGAGTGTTGTAGGGAGCAAACTGCTGGGAAGGGTAGTAATTAACAGGAGAACCAACCTGGGTGAACAGCTGGCCATGGCCAGTCCAGAACTGCCATTTTGGTTTGCAGTTGATGACAGGGGCCTGGTAAGTTTGCCCCAGAGCCATCTGCTTGTGGACCAGGGGATAGCTGGGGTCACCCAGATCCTCAAAAATACTGCTGTGTTAAGGGATAGGGCCCCAGAAGAGGTGGCCATTCCAGTTAAACTAGAAAGAGCAAGAAGGACATCTGCACCCACCTCTTCCTGCCCCCCACTCCTGAACTTCTTCAAATTAAAAAGTTCAAAGCCTGAGAAAACGATGTTGGGAGGTCTGCACAGACATTCAAGTGCTCACTGAGTAGTTAGCACATGCGAACATCAGTGACGCGTCTTCGCCTCAGTTACAGCTCTGCACCAGTGATGACTATTAACGTGGCGTCTCTCTTGTCCAGATAGTGTCTGCAGTCCAGTACTGCCACCAGAAGCGGATCGTTCACAGAGACCTCAAGGTGAGCCTGGCGCCTTCCCAGGGTGCTGTGCGCAGCTGTCCATGCAGCCATGACGTAGGAGGCATGGGTAGACTGCTCTTATGTGTGACAAAATAAGTCCTATAGTAATTGACTTTTAATCCACTTACAGTGAAGAGCATTAGAAATGAAAATGAGTATATTAGATCTATTTTACATCACAGTTAACATGGCTTGTAGTTGGTTTCTGGAGAAAAGTCATCACACCAGCAGACAGATGGGGGCCTCCAAGTGTGCACGCCCCCACCTGGACAGACAGCCTCCTCCGTGCCACCTGGCCCCCTTCTCTGTTTCTCTCCTGTCAACAGCAGTGGCTATTTGAGACGTCCTTCACAATTCTACACTCTGCCCTCGCTCTTGGCCTATAGTAAGGGTTCCTGTTTCACAGAAAAAACGAAAACACCAGACAGAAGTTGCCTCAGTTTCTTGGCAGGTTCTCACACAGCTGCACCTGACCTGCCCTTCACCTCTCAGAACTGTCCTCTTGTCACAGGATAGGGGCGCTTCCATGTTCTAGGTCCTGGCTACCCCCAGGCGCTGCCGTGCCCCATGTGTCACCTCCTGGCGAGCTTTCCCACTCTCAGCTACACCCTCACCAGCGGCCTTCACTGGAGCTGCATGGGTCTGCACCATCCTTCACCAGCACCCTGCTAGACCCGCCCTGTCCTCTCCGCCCTCTCAGGGCCATGTTTCCCTGAACACTGCCTCTGTGCCCCCCTAACTGGCCCTCACGTGATTGTCACCAACTCTCTGGTTCTCTGTACCCACCCTCACGGCACTCAACATCTACTCTGGTAACTGCAGTGGCTGCCTGCGTGTTCATCACCCGAGTCCATTGCTGAGCCAGAGTGCTCACCTGATGTCCACCTGACAGAAGGACACTTTCACCGAAGCATCCTTGGGTACCCCAGGCTCTGCAGCTTCACAGCATAAAGCTCTTCCTGTCTAAACTGAACATTCATTTCTCATCCCGGGGCCTCTTATCTCCTTTGCTCTGCCATCCACTCATTCCCCAGTGCTTTTGCTACAGTCCCCTAAAGGTCTCCTGTGCTCTTTTCTGTGCCCAAACCCGCTGTCCTGGTTCTGACCACCAGCACCTTGGACTTGATGACCATGCTAGCGTGTCACCTGCTCTTCCTGGCTTCCTGTGTTGCCTCTCCCTCCCATGTGTTTCCCACATTGCAACCTGAACAGTCTTTTTACCACACAAATACCAAAAAGATTATTGTCTTCCTGCTTGCACACACTTTGCAGTGGCTTCCCATTGCCCTGAGGTTGGACACTCAGACTTCCTGACTGTTAGTCACTCTGCTGCGCTGGCCCTTTGTGAGTCAGCCGTGGCCCTGTCCCCAGCCACTTCTGTCTCTTGTATCTGTCTCCCATGTCCTGTCCTTGTTTTTGTTCACTTGATTTTTTGGGGGGGTGGGGTTGGGGGTAGGCAGGGAGAGAGATTTGATTTGTTCCACTTATTTATGCTCTCATTGGTTGATTGTTGTATGTGCCCTGACCAGGGAGCCAACCCACATGCATAGTATATCAGGACAGTGCTCTAACCAACAGAGCTACCAGGCCAGGGCCCTATCTCTGTTTCTTTCTTTTTCTATAAAAAAATATTTTCATTTATTTTTAAAAGATTTTTTAAAAATTTATTGATGGCATGTGTGGCTCAGTGGATTGAGTGCTGACCTGTGAACCAAAGGGGTCACCAGTTTTGATTCCCAGTCAGGGCATATGCCTGAGTTGGGGGCCAGGTCCCCAGTAGGGGGCGCACAAGAGGCAACCACACATTGATGTTTCTCTCCCTCTCTTTCTCCCTCCCTTCCCCTCTCTCTAAAAATAAATAAAATCTTAAAAAATGAGAGATTGTATTTATTTATTTATTTATTTATTATTAATTATTAGAGGGGAAGGGAGAGAGAAAGGGTGAGAAACATCGATTAGTTGCCTCTCTCATGTACCTCCAAGCAGTGTCCAGGCCTGAAACACAGGCATGTGCCCTGACCGAGCATTGAGCTGGTAACCATGCCATTTGTGGGATGACACTCAACCAAGCCAGGCCAGTCAGGGCTGTTTCTTGAGCAAAACATTCTCTCTTACCTTCTGGGTTTTCAGACTGTTTGTTCTGCTTGAAATATGTCTTACCTCTCATCAACATACCCACTGCTGTCAACTAAACCTCCAGGCAGCTGCTTCAACTTCACCCCCTCTGGGAACTCTGCCCTTCCAGAGCTGGCCCACAGCTCCCCACACCACATCTGTCACAGCACTTATGTCCAGAGTGTAGCCACTTATTTTTCTGCTTCTCTCCTTCAAAACCATGATCTTCTTGAGGACAGAGACCCTTGTTTATCATTTTAGATCCAGGCACTGATATAACACCTGGTATGTAATTGTCACAGGTGATGTTTGTTGAAATAATTGAACTCACTGATCTGTGTCTTGAGTGAGGTTTAGAAATCTCCCCTCCACTATAATTGCCCTTACACAGCTATGTGATGTTTTATGGAAGGTTGCTATCCTTTTAAAGTAAATATTCATTTTTTAAAAGCCTCTTACTATCCTAATTGGAAAAGCTATTTTAAAGTTTTTTTTGTTTTTTTTCTTTATCATGGAGCATTTGTTCATTAAATTAGCACTAGAATTCATCTGTGCCTCATGTCTTACTGGTTGTTAATGTTAAAAAAAATTGAAATTCTGATTTATCTTAATATTTTCCTGGAAAGAATGTTTCCTTGTTTATTAAGATGTATTAACTTATATCATTGCAAAAGACTTTTATGAGATGTCTAAATCTGTCACAGTTTTCTCTATTTTGGTTAAATTTCATTTTTCTTGATGTTTTCCCTCTAGGCTGAAAATCTGTTGTTAGATGCTGATATGAACATTAAAATAGCTGACTTTGGTTTTAGCAATGAATTTACTGTGGGCAACAAACTGGACACGTTCTGTGGCAGCCCTCCATACGCAGCCCCGGAACTCTTCCAGGGCAAGAAGTACGATGGGCCGGAGGTGGATGTGTGGAGCCTTGGCGTCATTCTGTACACGCTGGTCAGCGGGTCGCTGCCCTTCGACGGGCAGAACCTGAAGGTACGAGAAGCGGTCGCATCCAGGTCCTTCAGAAAGCTGATGGAATCTTATAAGATGACGAGTGTTAATAGTTTCATGTTATGTCCTGAAGGGGCCATGGGGGTTCTTTTTGAATCTCAAAGTTGGCTCACTAGTTCTCTTTTCTCCCCACCTCTCCGAAGGAGCTGAGAGAGAGAGTGCTGAGAGGGAAGTACAGAATCCCTTTCTACATGTCCACAGACTGCGAGAACCTTCTCAAACGCTTCCTGGTGCTCAACCCAGTAAAGCGAGGCACTCTGGAGGTAATTGCATGAGCAAAAATAACTAACAATTTTGGAGGCTCTGTAAAGTATTTTTAGAACTTGGCATGGTTTCTATAGCATATTGAAAACTATCCCAGGGCTTTTACAGTGGGAGTTGAGACATTAAAAACATTTTTTTTTTTAGTTACCCTTTGAGCTGTAATCAATGAAATGTTGAAAGTAAATTTTCCTACATACCATGATTGTCAGACTGTTTCCTGCTACTAATGAACAGTTCACCTTTCAGCAAATCATGAAGGACCGGTGGATCAACGCAGGGCATGAGGAGGATGAACTTAAACCGTTTGTTGAACCAGAACTAGACATCTCAGACCAGAAAAGAATAGGTAACTACTCTGTGTGCACAAATGTGCGTGCACATGTGTGTGCGCATGGGAACATTTCTATTTTGACTTGGACGTCTACATTGGAAATCATGGGAAGTTGAGCATAAGTTACATGAACTCGCTTAGCTGTTTGTCATGTTTAGGAATTTATGTGTAGTGTCCTGTGGTGTAGCACTCAGCAACTCACAGATAAGCCAACTGCCTACTTGTGTTAGAAAATGTGTGATCTTTGGGTCAAATAAAGGAATTTTTAAAATTCTACAATACTGTGATTTCTTACCCAACAAAACACATAACCTTGTATTATGCCCTTCTTTTAGATATTATGGTGGGAATGGGATATTCCCAAGAAGAAATTCAAGAATCTCTTAGTAAAATGAAATATGATGAAATCACAGCTACATATTTGTTGTTGGGGAGAAAATCTTCAGAGGTAAGGGTAATCAGAGAAAAAAACTAAAATACCCTTTATGTAAATTACCAGTTTATGTAAACTTTTGTCTTAGGTTTTATTTTATTTTTTATTTTTTATTTTTTATTTTTAGATTTTTTTTTTTTTTTAGAGAGGGAAGGGGAGAGAGAGAGAGAGACATCAATGTGCGGTTGCTGGGAGTCATGGCCTGCAACCTAGGCATGTGCCCTGACTAGGAATCGAACCTGCGATGCCTGGTTCGCAGCCCGCGCTCAATCCACTGAGCTATACCAGCCAGGGCTAGGTTTTATTTTTTTAAACATAACACTTGGTATATCATTTTTTGGTGTACCCACAAATAAATCTTAACTTATTACCTGTACGTTAAGATAATAACCTTAATGGTGATACTGTCACAGACTTGATTTTCCTAAGTTAACCTATAGCTATGCGTAGTTTAGAAATGAGGTAAAGTATCAGATGCAGTGGCTAGAGCATTTACATAGATTCAAGAAGCTGGGAAGACCGTCCTGCCTGTCCTTCCTGGTGTCCTCCGTCCCCCAGCAGTTGCAGCAGCACTGCTGCCTGGGCCTGCAAGGGTTGCCATCTTTGTATGTGGTGCTGTGACTTCTTTGGAAGCGAACTGTTGGTGTGTTCTGAGAAATTCAGTTTCCTAATAAACCATTTGTTTCAGTGTGTGGTTCGCTCTGTCTTTCTCATTTGCCCTTTAGCTGGATGCTAGCGATTCCAGTTCCAGCAGCAATCTCTCACTTGCGAAGGTGAGGCCGAGCAGTGACCTCAACAACAGCACTGGCCAGTCACCCCACCACAAGGTGCAGCGAAGTATCTCTTCAAGCCAGAAGCAGCGGCGGTACAGTGACCATGGTAAGTCCGGACTGTTCTGGGTGCTCTCTGGGAGTCTCCCTTACACCAGAGGCCTCCTCACACGGCACAGGGCCTCCCAGGGCCGGGCTGGGGTTGACTTCATGTCCCCTGGCTGCTGGCGTGCTTGTCTTAGGGCCTCAGCTCCTCAGTGCGTTCCATGGCTTTTGAGAGGTGAGGCCTGGCTAGGTGGGCCCTTACCCACTCGCCGCTCTGTGACCCCCTCTTCAGACTCTCCTTCTGGCTCATTCTCTTCCCCGTCTCTGATCTCTGGTAGAACTTGCTGCTCTGCTGAAAATGTGCCATGTCTTTGCTGTCCAGGACAGTAGCCACTAGCCACACGTGGCAGATGAGCACTTGAACTGAGAAAATGATTATCGGTATTGTTTAGTTAATTTAACTTAATTTTAATTTAATGTAATGTCTGGACAGTGGCTACCATATTGGATGGTGCAGCACTGAACAATATAGAGTACCCTGGTTTTTCCTTAATTGATTTAAGGTTTTGACCTGTGTCATTCTCAGCCCCATTCTAGCTGTTTGTGTGTGTAATTTAAGTCCAGTATTATAGGGTTTGGGGACCAAATCTATGTTGGTCTGGTCCTGACTTTTGAAAATACATCCTCACACAGAACATCTATTTATCTCTTGTTCATTTCTCTAGACGTTGTCCACCTCCTTTTTTTCACCTTGAGAGCTGGCACTTAGAACTGCACAGAGCATTCCAGGTGTGGACAGCTTTGGTTTTGTACCCAAAGTGATGACACTTTGCTCAGTTCCCAGTTGTCCTCCTGCTGGTGCCATCTGTCTGCATAGTTTGGGCTGAAGCAGCACATTGCACAGATTCGTCAGTAAACTGCCTGTGTGTACACTGTTCGGGGGAGAGCTGAGACCTTGGACCGTGCTTGTGGCAGTCATAGACCGTGTTCATCTGGGTGTCTGTCTCTTTTGTGTTCATATTAGTTGCTAATAGGAGGGGTTTTCAAGGCCTCTGGACTGCAGGGCAATTAGCAAAATACCTACATATTGCTCCAAACCAACCAGTGAAAGGGGTCTTGTTCCTGCCCTGGCTGGTGTGGCTTGGTTGGTTTGCACGTTGTCCTGTATACCAAAGGTTCAACTCCCAGTCAGGACACATTCCTAGGATGTGGGTTCAGTCCCCTGTGAGACATATGCCCACACATGTGAGGCAGCCGATGACGTTTATCTCTCCCTCCCTTCTTCTCTCTCTAAATCAATAAATGTTTCCTCAGGCAAGGATAAATAAATAAATGGAATTGTTCCTAGATCCTGGGAGAAAGCTGTTCTCTCCAATATGAGAGAATGGAGTCCTCTCATATTTAGTGTCTTGATAAATTCATTCTTCCTTAAGCATATCGATTCCATCTGGATTGGTAATACCTCTTTTTCCCAGCTCAGAAAATCTTAGAATTAAAAAGAACTCTAGACATGGTGTCATATGCTTACTAAATTGTCATTTTATCAACAATGAAATAGGCCAAGAGAGCTTACCAAATCCCTTAAGGTTGCTTAGATGTGGTAACACCTAGGATAGAACCCCAGACTTCTGGTCCCTGCTCCTGTGACTGTCCACTAACGTGTGTGTTTCGTCTTGGAGTAGTCTTTTCATAGTCATCAGTCTTCTTTCTTCTTGGATCCTGTAATATTCAAAAGAAGTTCATAAAAGAATATTTCTAGTAATCCACATACATATATAGGAAGTCACTGACACAATTCCACATTCTTTTTTATTTTTAATGGGGAAGAAGGTAGTGTTCAGCAAAGGAAAGATTTAATTATGTTGTTGGCACTGTTTCTTTAGGTCCCAAAGGCCAGTCTGGTAAGGCGTGCCCGCTGAGACCCAGTGCAGGCCAATGGGCCTGTTGCCAGGTGCCCACCTCCTCTCTTCTGCCCCTGTTTCCTGTCTCTGGAGGCCACTTCTGCACAACCACAACTTCTTTTGTATCTGTGGCTCTTAACTTGGGACCCACGTGTGAAGCCCCTGTGCGTGTGCAAATAGCTTTCTAGGAAGGGTGATATTCATCAGATTTTCAAGGGGTTCTTTGTTTTGTTTTAAAAAAAAAAGATAGCCCTGGCGGGTGTAGCTCAGTGGATTGAGCGCAGGCTACGAACCAGGCATCTCAGGTTCGATTCCCAGTCAGGGCACATGCCTAGGTTGCAGGCCACGGCCCCCAGCAACTGCACATTGATGTTTCTCTCTCTCTCTCCCTTCCCCTCCCTTCCCTCTCTAAAAATAAATAAGTAAAATCTTAAAAAAAAAAAACTTACACCTTAAAAAAAGATAAAGAATCACTGATTTATTAATCAGTAAATGGTACTGGGATACTGGGCAGTTTAGTAGTTACTGAGAAAAATAAATTTACATTCGTTTTTCACATCTTATACAAGGGTAGGTTCCAATGGGAAGGAAGATACGAATATAGAAATACAAAACCGCAGGTATAGTAAGAGAAAATATGAGATAATTTACTTTTTACCTTGGACCAGAAAGGGCCTTTCTAACTATGGCTGCAAACACTATAACCCATGAAAGAAAACACTTGACAAATTTGACTTCATAAAAATCAGATTTCGGTGTGATGCATCCATGCTGTGGAACACCGCTCCACAATTAAAGGGACTAAATTGTTGACACAACAACATACCTGAGTCTCAAGGATGTTGTGCAGAGTGGTGAAAAAATCTCAAAGGGTTACATATAGTTGATTCCATTCACGTAAGTTCTTGAAACAACTGAATTAAAAATGGAGACCAGGTAAGTGGTGCAGGGTTTAGGGGAGGAGTGGCCAGACAACAGGTGGCTGGGAAAACAGTCTGCAAGACCCTTGAGGTGGCAGTCTCCTGTCTTGACTGGCAGTGGTCACGTGGCTCTGCACATATGATTCAAGTGTGTAGAACTAAGTACACAGACATGATGCAAGGAAAGTGGGCGGTCTTGATGAATGAGGTCCGTGGATGATATCAGTGTCTATTTCCATGTACAACCTTAAATCTTAAAAGATTCTGTGTTTTCTAAACAGAAATATAGTAACAAAAGTTTCAAAGCAAATCAGTAGTAACACTGAAAATTCAGAGTATCATTAGACATCTCTGGTGGTGGTGTGGAGAAGGATAAGCATTAGCATCATACCCCCCTGTACTCAGCTTGTGCCGGGTGGGGCCGTTTGCTCTCCGTGCTTTGTGTATAGTATCACGTTAGTGCAGTTCGTTATCTGTACAGTAACTGTCCCTGAAGAGGTTTCTGAAGGGTAACTGTAGACTCTGTTAATAATCATTGTTACAAATTTACGTAGAAAGCTGAGGTCTAATAAGTGAAATTTGAAAATTGACTTCATTACCCAGGGTGAACATTGTGCATGAATGGGAAACATCTTAGAGGATTTTACTGTCCTTTTTTTTTTTTTTAAATAAGTAACAGTCTTGGGCCATCTTATAAAATATGTTTATTTTCACAGAATAAAATGTGAAATTATATTCTGATTTTTAAAGAGCGATGTCTCTCTTTTAGCTGGACCGGCTATCCCTGCAGTTGTGGCATATCCAAAAAGGAGTCAGACCAGCACTGCTGACAGCGACCTCAAAGAGGATGGCGCTCCCTCCCGGAGGTCAGGCAGCAGTGCAGCTGGAGGGAAGGGGATCGCTCCCGCCAGCCCCATGCTTGGGAATGCGAGCAATCCCAACAAAGCAGACATTCCTGAGCGCAAGACCTGCTCCACTGTCCCCAATGTAAGTCCTGATGACCTCTAGAGCCGCCTGGGGGGTTGTGGGGCAAGAGGCTATCGTGTGCTTGCCTGCCCACTTGATGAGCCCCTTGTTTGTCCAACGCGGTGTCTGGTTATCCCCCGGACACTTGCTGAGCTTTAGGCTGTGTCAGAGGCTGTGAGAAAGGCTGTGAAAAGACCTCACAACCTAACAGAGGTGAGCAAACCAGTTAATGGCAGCGTGGACAGGTAGCCACACACTCAGGGCTCTAGGGCTCTGACAGCCTGTGGGCCTGGGTTGAGGATTTGTGCTGCACGTTCAGAGATCTCACAGTGAAGAGCTTCAACTGCATCTTTACTGTGTGCCAGGGACTGTGCTAGGTTCTTCTTCATGCATTAATTAAATTTTAAGGTGAAGAAAATGAAGAAAGGTGACCGCCTAAAATTACACTGCTGACCTGAATCTACCTCTTAATCCCTACCCTTAACAAAATCTCCTGGTTTGTAAGTTGTGTTTGTTAAAATGAATAGAATCCATTCAGCTTCAGATACTTTTCCATTCGTTGAAATGTGGCCTATTTGGCCAAATGTAGTAATGCACTTTAGTACTCCTAACGTGATATTTAGAAAGAAGTTGCAGAGCATGAGCAGTCTTAAGGATGTTTTGTGATCACACTCTCCCCTACAACCTGAACAGGGGTGCAGCCCTCTTGCACCCCAGACAAACCCTGCAGTGAGGGCCAGGTGGGGCTCTGCTGCTCCCTTAGTTGGTCTTGTATGTGCCCTCTAGGGTCGGGGCACATAGCAGGGCCGGAGGGTTGTGTCTTTTCAGCCTCTGACCTTGGGCTTTGTTCCAGCAAACTCGGTATGAAAAGACTTTTTTTTTTGGCTTCCTAATGCCATAAAATTCAAATGTCATTCTTTAGCCCTGCGATTTAAATTTAGCTTCCAACTTTTGGGGACAGTTACCAGAGGAAGGTAGAAACCTTATTCTGTGCCTTCATAGCTCTGTCCCTGTCCCTTGCTCATCTGCACACTGCCCTTTTAAAAATACATCCACGCATCATCAGTCACCTGTATATGATTATCCATAAAGAGAAAAGGTAACGTTACTGTCATTTCTCCCATGGTTTTTGGAGTTCTGTGTGCGGTCGTTCATGCCATGTTAAAGGTGGTTGCTTTTATCTTTGTGTAAAAATTGTTCTTGTCTGGTAGAATTCCTTCCTTACAACTTTCATTTCTTGCTTTTTAGGTTTGAAAGTATTAGCTCTTAAAAAATGGATGTGAAATTTACATGGCATACACTTAACTATTTTGAAGCATGCTGTTCAGTGGTATCTAGTGTATTCACAGCATCGGGCAATCACCCAGTCTCTCTGGTGCAAATTTCTACATGGACTTAGTTTTCATTTCTCTCGGGATTACACCTAGGAACAAAATTGCAGGCTCATCAAGTCAATTCTTCTGTATCTCCTTCTTCTGAGGCACTGCCCAACAGTCTCCCACAGTGGCCGCGCCATTGTGCTTTCCTATCCTGGTGCGAGTCCCTGTTGCCCCACTTCTTACTGGGTGGGCACTTGCTGGTGGAGAATGGCAGTGCAAGTGTCTGCACACTGAGCCCACCTCCGCCATCCATCCCAGCTGTTCGTCACAGAGACCCTGGTGGTTTCCTGTCTCCACTGGCCATTGGTAATGTGTTGAGGACAATGACAGTGCTTCTTCACCCTATTTCCCTGCTTCCAAGATGCTGGAGAGTCTTCTTTAGGAAAGGTTCTGGTGTCCTGATGTCAGATTTGGCAGATAAGGAACCAGCCCTCTTCAGAGTGAAGGACCAGCCCCAGAATCACACTGTCAGAGATGTACAACAGTTTTAGTTTCCTTTTACTCTTCGAGTACATTTGACATTCATCTGCCGCTCCATTTATATCTAGACTTTTGTCTCAGAGCCACTGCAGCATGAGATTCCCAGTTGCAGGCATGGATGAAGGGACATCAGTATGGACTCAGTGGCCCTCTTGTGTCTGTCCAGCATAGGGCAGGGGCACCACATGCAGCTCCTCTGTGATGACCTCAGAGGAGAGTGTGCACTGGGTCAAATCAGAATTGTTCCCTCCAGCCCTACCTGTCTGTGGGCTGGACTCAGTGACTGCTTTCTCCCATGTTCTCAGCTCCCTGTTCATACCTGGCCCTGAGTGCCCCTCCTCCTCGCAGTCTTCCGGGCTGCTGCCCTCTCTTTGTCATCTCTTGATTGTTCTTGATAGTGTGCTCTGATGCACCGGTTTCTCATTTTGATAAAGACGACCATACCAGTTTGTTGTTGTTGTTGTTGTTGTTGTTACTCCTGCTTTTTGTGAGCCATGTCTGTGACTTTCCTGTCAAGTCCAGGGCCATGCGGATTAATTCACCCTTGTGTTTTTCCTAATAGTTTCATAGTTTTAACTCAACATCTGTGTATATCTTATTTTATTTGTACATTTATAATGTTTTTTAGTTTTGTATTTCAAAAGTATCAGTTTTTAAATAGTGGGTCTCTCCACGTTCCTGCTTTAGGTAACCCTTGAATTACTACTGTATGGATCACTGTAGCCAGCCTTTCCCAGCCACTCGGCCCTCCTTCCTGCCCTCTGCCAGGAGGAGAGGGCACTGCTGCCTCTGCCTCTCTGGCCAGCGGTGTGGATGTGTTAGTGCAGGCCTACTTAAGGATTGAGCACTCATGTTTACGTAGGCGAGTTATTTTTGTCTGATTGTACTACACTTACTAAATAGTATAAGACTAAAATGCTCTTTTTTTTTTTTAATAGAGTAACACAGCATCTGGTGGAATGACACGGCGAAATACATATGTCTGCAGTGAAAGAACTACAGCTGACAGGCATTCAGTCATTCAGAATGGCAAAGAAAACAGGTAGGAGATTACCTGTTGGCAAGAACTCTGTTTTTCCCAAGGGAAATTGAAGCATGTGGTTTACTTCTCAGTTTTTATAATCAAAATTCAAATAATAATAATGGTAAGTATTCTCTTAACGGTAAGTTCATTTTGAGTATGAATTTTTAGTAAAATACTAGAATTCCAAATTCTTCTCATTGTCCAGAGCTTATCCTTCTGTCCAACTAGCTGTGTCTGCTGATTAAGGGGTTGAGTTAATCAGTGAGCTTCCCCAGAGGAGGTAGATGGTAAGCTATAGTTTAATTGTAAAACAGTGAAGTCAAGACTATTTTGTGTACGTTAATTGCTTGATTAAGGCTGAAAGGGGGAGGAGAAAGACCTGGGGCAGGAAGCCATGCTGTTGGAGGAGGCAGACCACAAGAAGCGTGGGTGAGCCCTCAGCTGCATGTCAGCAGTATGCCCAAGGGGCCAGGGGGACAAGTATCAACATATACTCTGCCTTAGAAGAGACTCACCTGAGAGTCAGAGTACTGGGGTGTGCAGTCTTCTGAGTGGTTGTAGTCTGGTGGGGAGGCAAGTGCACATGGGATCACTGCGACTTAAAATACCCAGTAATACGTCAGTAAGGAGAGAGTCGTCGTACAGCTTTCCTGGACTTACAGAATAGAGTCGAGTCAGAAAGTGGGAGGAGTGGATCTAGAGACCAGGGCATGGAGTTGGTTTGTCGGGGAGAGAAGAGGATGAGTTTGTGGAACAGTTAAATGTAGTCTCTACACAACCCAGTTCTCAGGCTGTGTGGATTTTCTTCTTTCTTGTTGGAACAGCAATATATAAACTAAATTCCGTGAGGTGAGCAGGGAAGGTTGTGGGGTAGAAATCTAGAAAATGAGTTTGCATCGTCTTTCATTGTCCTCGACCCTTTAACTTGAACGTTGCTTGGTCATGTCACATTCCCACGTCTAGCATCAAAATGGATTCTTTCTTTTTTCCTGAAATACATTTTTCGAAATTGCACTGTTAAGTTTTCTTTGTGTTGGATGTCATGCGTCACATAAAATGTGTGATCATGGATCGCCGTGGGCATCAGAGCAAAGGCTCTTCCTTCCCCTGTCGTCCTTAAGCCCAGACTGCAGTATTTTACCTTCCTCTCCCACAGAGCTCCTAGCTCTGGGTTGATATGAGGGTAAAAGCTTGCTATATAAGATCATGCTGATTCGTTGAATTTCTAGAAATACTAACATTCCAGTATCCTCTTATGTTTAAAATTTTTTTTATTTTTATTTATTTTTAGAGGGGGTGGGGGAGCGAGAGGGGGAAAGAAATATCAACGTGTGGGTTGCCTCTTGTGCACCCCCCACTGGGGACCTGGCCTGCAACACAGGCATGTGCCGTGACTGGGAATCGAACTGGTGACACTTTGCTTTGCAGGCCAGTACTCCCATCCACTGAATTGCACCTGTCAGGACTGTGTTCTCTTTTCTGATTCGTGTGTATGTGTGCTTGTTCTGACATTGTCTTTTTCCTTATGATTAAACTCTATTAATAACTCATATGGCAACTAGGCTAGATAGCTTGTAAGTCCTGATTCATATATTTATTTATTTACTTACTTATTTATTAAAGATTATTTATTTATTTAGTTTTAGGGAGGGAAGGGAGGGAGAAAGAGAGAGAGAGAAACATCAATGTGCAGTTGCTGGGGGCCGTGGCCTGCAACCCAGGCATGTGCCCTGACTGGGAATTGAACCTGCGATGCTGTGGTTCGCAGCCCGCGCTCAACATATATTTATTTCTTTATAGTAGTCTGTTCTGGTGAACTTCACTACGGTTACATTCTCAAATCTGTTAAATTTCTTCTAGTTCTGATTGATTTAATAGACGATGTCAGTGGAAGACTTGATTAGAAGTTTCTAATATGTTACAGGTTTTAGTCTGTGGAACTAGGAAAATGTTTCATTGCCCTTCCTCTTTTTATAATTTTTCTAAATTGTTGAGCAGTGTATCAGATTCCTTTTGAATTTGAGAGTGTACAATTCTCTGAGGTTCAGTCTGACTTTCTAAGAGACTGTTAGGACCAGGATCTGTCTGCCCTTTTGTATTTGTGCATATGCTCCTCTAAACTCCCCTTTCCTATAGCAGTGCACTCCACTCTGGAAATAGTTCTAATAGTTTCTGAAAGTCATTGGAGTCATCGCCTGTCTTTTCTGCCTGCAGATCCTGTCCTCGTGGGGGCTGACTCTTCCTCATCCCAATGGGGTCTCCTTACTTCTGAAAGTGTTTTCTTTAACCAGACAGAGCCTCAGCGCCACACAACACAAAACAGGGCCCATAATGTTCATAACATTGGGATTTTCCTTTTCTGTCTTACAAATGAATTGAAAGTGGGTTTCCAATAATGTGGAAAATAATTGGAGGTTTGAGTGGTCATACTTTTTACTTTTAGGTAAGGCAGTAAGTAAATGTGACAACTTTCTCACCCTTAGAATAGATGCGTGAGTCAGAAATTAGATGCACCAAGCCTTCTTGGTGCACAAATGACTTTTTGGGCAGACTGTCACTTGTTCCTCTCCCACATGCACATCTTACTCCTTGACTGAAATCCTGGTGAGCTCCAAGATGCCAGGTTCTGTGCTAACGTCTGAAAGGACAGTGATTTCTAATTTTAGCCTTGAATATATTGGGCTTTTTTCTTATGGGTAAGTGTATATACAGAATTCCCATATGGGAATGATGCTTGCTGATGAAAACTATATGGAAACTTAAGCCAGAGGTTGTCCCATGTCTGAGACAAGCTCTTCTTCAGCTGTCTTCAGCCTTCTGCTTTGAACATGGAATGATGTTTTAAAGCCTCACCAAATGTATTTCTCTTGCCAACGAAAAATAATTTAACATGGTTTATTTTCATTTTAAAATTAATTTTATTTATTGATTCTTAGTAGTGCAACCTTTTTGTTTTATCAACTTTACTATGTGAAAAATAAAGCTAGTCATTGGTGTCTAGTGGGGAAAGGGTATGTCGTACATTGTTGCTTTGGCACAAGTCACGTGAGAAATTTTTAAGACTGTCATTTTGAAACTAGGCATGCTGAAGTCAGCCAGCTCTCACTGAAACTGGTGTGATGATTGCACCTTCAGCTGTCAGTCTGTCAGTGGTGGCCTGTTCCAGCACTGAGTCAGCGTAGGCATGGCTGCTGCGGTTCCGTGGGTTGATCAGATCAACCTGCAAATCAAAAGGTCGCTGGCTGAGGCATATGCCTGGGTTGCAGGCCAGGTCCCCAGTTGGGGGTATGTGAAAAGCAATCAATCAGTGTTGCCTCTTCTCTTTCTCCCTTTCCTTCCCTCTGAAAAGAAATAAATAAAATCTTAAAATTAAAAAAAAAAAGTCAGTGTAAACCAGGCGTGAGGAGGTGGAGTCACGTCTTCACTGCGTCATCATCTTGTCAGGGCCCTGTGGGTGGGTTCCCAGGGGTCTCGCACCACGCAGCACCGACACCGACGCTGTGCTCAGCAAGTGCTAGCTCTCGCTGTTGGTAATGAGCTGTCCACATGTGACTAAGAAGGATTTTCTTAGTTTTCACTGACTCTGCACAGTCTCTCAATTCAGTGATATTGCTGACCACACACACACACTCACACACACACAGCAGGGACACTGTCCTGCCTTCGTGTGCTGGGATGGCCCTTGGGGACTGTTGCAAGTGTCTTCGTTGGAGGGTCCCCAAAGAACTAGTGTGGTGTCATTGTAACAAAGCACGGCAGACCCTTTTCACAGAAGGTTTAGGTATTTGATGTCATACATAAATTTTATAATTTTCCAGTTGTTCTGGTATTTTGTCCATTTACACACTTGTCTTGCATCATGTCACAGGGACTGACTGAGCAGAGAATGCTTGATCACAGTTACCACGTGTATCTTTTGGATTGTATTTTTTTTTTTCTTCTTTTGCTCAGTCACTCCTGTGCTTTCAGTCAGCAACCAAAACATTTCATATCAGAATGGGATAGATGTCATGTCAAGCAAATTGAAAATACTTATCTGCTAGTAACCTTCAGTGGGTTAGAGTTTAAAATTAAAAAAAAAAATCAGACATAAAATACAAAGCACCTAGGAAGAGTAATAGGAACTTCGTGCAATTTGAATTTTAAGAAACACATTGTTATTTCTATTAAGGTTTAAGAAGTGGCTCTTCCTTAGACCCAGAACTACTAACAATGTGATGTGGTCATTGTCTTGCTTCTGTAGGTTTTTTGGACTGGCCTACAGAATAGAACCATCATTTTTAACTCTCTTTTTGAGGGAAGCGGTTTTTTTGTTGTTGTTTTAGGTTTTTAAATTTTTTTATTTTTAGAGAGGGGATGGGAGGGAGAAAGGGAAAGGGACGACAGTGTGTGAGAACAGCACTGACTGGTTGCCTCTCGCACTCCCCAGCTGGCCAGTAATCAAGGTATGGGGCAGTTGCCATCCGGCTTTCACAACGACCAGCCCGATGGACCTGTACACCCTGCGGCCCCTTGTGATGTTGGGGTTGTCTGTTGTGAATAGAATTCTTGTGAGTTTAATTGTACAAACTTAAAATTTGGCAAGCATTTACTGAGTGTACTGTTGTCTAAATCAAAGTGTTAGGCCTACTGTAGAAGTCAGAAAACATCCTTTTTTTTCCCTTGCTTTGTGGTGCAATTTCTAAAGAAATAATTTGTTGCCCTGGCTGGTGTGGCTCAGTGGATTGAGTGCTGGCCTAAGAACCAAAGGGTCGCTGGTTCGATTCCCAGTCAGGGCACATGCGTGGATTGTGGGCCAGGTCCCCAGTAGGTGGCACACTAGAAGCAACCACACATGGATGTTTCTCTCCTTCTCTTCCTCCCTCCCTTCCCCTCTCTCTAAAACTAAATAAAATCTTTAAAAAAAGAAAAGAAAAGAAATAATTTCCTTGCTCTGGCTGTTGTGGCTCAGTGGATTGAGCGTGGGCTGCAAACCAAAGGGTGACTAGTACGGTTCCCAGTCAGGACACATGCCTGGGTTGTAGGCCAGGTCCCCAGTGTGGGCCATGTGAGAGGCAACCACACATTGATGTTTCTCTCCCTCTTTCTCCTTCTCTTCTCCTTTCTCTAAAATAAATAAATAAAATCTTAAAAAAGAAAGAAAGAAAGAATTCACTTAATTGCCTTCAAAATTAGTATGTCAAAAACAATAATTTATCATGAAAATACCAATTTATACTTCTTTTTTAGGAAGGTCTCTAGCAAGGGTCCTTTTTGCTGCAGAGTGTAGACCTTGCCTGCACTGTCCAGCCAGTGGCCCCGGTCCTCAGGGAGTAGCTGGAGCGTAGGCTTGCTTGGTACCTGACCAAAAGCCTGTTTCTTCCCCAGAGGCTTTGGACCACTTATATTCCCCAGGGAAAAAGCCAAACAACCCCTACCTCCCCTTCTTGCCCTCACTTCTTTAATGTGTCCCATTGACCCCAGTTCTCAGTTTAGGCAAGTGTCAGCAGCTGGCACGGGGATCAAATGTGCTGACCCTGGTCCTGCCTTCCACAGATAGTAGAGCCCAAAGAGTTGAATTTATCTGTAACTTGTTAAAAATAAAATTAAGTCATATGTACATATGTTAATGTATGTCTGTATGTGTACATTGGGAACAAGCAAGCATTCCTTCAAATTGTTGAATCAATTAGGTGGCAAGTGACAGAGTCTTGTACAAAAAAGCCAAAATGAAACAAGGCATCTGTGAGTCCCTAAAACTGGGAAGTCTAAGAGTAAAGCCAGGATGCAACTCCTTACTCTGTTCTGCTTCCTCTGTCATGGGTCCTGCTTGGCACAGCAGCATCAGACTTGCCATCTTCCCACACTCAGCTGTGCTCAAACAGGAGCACAGGGCATCTCCTTTGTTCCTGTTGGTCTGGCTCGATGCCTGTCACTGGCCAGGGAGGCTGGGAATGTCTGGAGTGGAGCCAGCAACATCTAGGACCCAGAATCCTTCCCCCCAAAGCAGGATTCAGGTGGTATTGCTACAAGGAAAGAGTGGGTGCTAAGTGGCAAAAACCCAAACTAACTCCATTTTTATTTTTCTGAGGCATTCGTTTTTTAGTATTTCTGTGACTATGGTAGAGCCACTCTCCCAAGTCTCAGGGCAGAATTCTCAAACAAAAGTTCACGGAATAGCAGGTCTTCTTGAGCATTTGTTAGAAAGGCCCGTTCCCCTCATACCGGGGCTGTCAAAACTCCAGGGGCTCATTGCATTGATATCCCTTCTCAGGTAGGAGAGTGCTTCCAGGGTACCTGTCCCGGCTGGGGCCTTTTGCTCACTCACAGGTGCCTTGGTGGGAGAGAGTGCAGGTCTGGCTTTCAGGACACCAAGCAGGGGTGGGGAGGGTCCTGCAACATTGGTGGGGAGCAGTGGGTGTGTGCACCACCTGCACTGAAGGGAGTAGAAGTAGACATCAGCTTCCTGGGCCCAGAGCTCCTATGCACGTTCTTTGACCTGATGCGTGACTGGGGGTTACATAGCGTCAGGAGGACCAGGGAGAGTCCCGGAAAGTGACTTAGAAGGCAAAGCCTGGGGATGTGGCAGGAGCCAGGCTGTGGGTACTTGAGTGTGCGACCTGGGTGCCAGGGTGAGGAGTTGGAGCCTTGTCCTGAAGACTGCTTTTTGAAAGGTTATGAGGGATGAGGTCTGATTTGTATTTCAGGCAGCTCACAGCTATACAGTGGACAAATTGGAAGGTGTGTGGATAAAGGCCAGGGGTCCTCGGGAGAGGGCGGAGCAGTGGACGGGGGCTGCTCTGGATGGTGGGGTGGGAGGGAAAGAACCTGGTGGTCCCTGGGTTTCAAGTACTGAAAAAGGATGGCCAGGATGCTGCATCCTGATTATCCTCAAAGCAGAGACACTTCCAAGGACATGATGACTGAGCTGGAATTAAACCAGAACAAAACCAGACGTCGAGGTCCTGGTTTTGTCCTGCAGCTGTGAGTACCAGGTGCAGCTGCAGGTGTGAGGCCACTTTTGTCTGTCAGTCTATGAACGGTTCATTTGCTCGTTAATGCCCCCTTGAAAAATGGGGCTCCTTTGACCCCTTAGGAATTTTGACTTGTTTTTGAAGAAGTGAATGTCTGTTGAGTGGAAAAATTCTCAGCTCTACTTAAACAGCATAAGAAGGTTCAGTAACAGCTGGTCCCTGTGCCCGTGATTTTAACGATCACTGTGCTGTGGGGGTGGGGCAGGACCGCAGCGTGTCCATGTCCCAGACGGATGCTGCCAGCTGTGTGCACGGACACCTGTCTTCCAGGGGAGGCTTCCTTTCATGTGTAGCTCAGAAATCACTGTCCCTCTGACATCAGTATCCAAACGTGTAAGATGTTTCCTTTAAAGCTAATAAACTTTTAAAACTACTGTTTGGAAAAAAGCACCTACAAGTTAGCCGTTACTTCAGAATCCCCAAAACCAGTCTAAGAGATTTTGGGTTTTGACAGCAATGAGATGGTTTGGGGAAGAAGGTGTGTGCTTTATACCACAGGTTGCTCTTTTTGTCCCTGATCCTTCATACTGTTGTTTCTGCCTCTGCCTGAACCCACACCCCTCCCAGCCTAACAGAAATGTCCGCCTACGCAGCCAGCCCCACCTAAGTCTGTACCACACCTCCCATCTGTCAGCTGAGACCTCAATGTCCATGTCAGCCTCTGGGCACCCCGAGGTGATGTTACCTCCAGTAAACAGTGCAAGAGATAACTTAAAGGCTATGTAGGAAACATGCACATTCCTCGTGGCACTAAAGTATACCTGCTGCTGCTTAATTCTGTGCTGTGGATTTTATAGTCCAAGGTTTTGGTAAAGTTGTCCACAAAGTGTCCTTCCTATGGGTGGTTTTAGTTCTCCGCACCTCCTGTCTTGTGGTGTCCTGGGTAATCTGTGTGTGTCTTCATGCCTCTGCGTGCTACGGAGGGAGTGAGAGCCCCCTCCTCTCTAGGAGGCTTCCAGTGTGTGCTTCCAAAACTTTTCAGTCTCCTGTTCTTCCACTTCACTGGCACAGACTGTATTTCTTTTGTATTGGCAAGGTTCTCAGCACAGGAGCAGTCTGAGAGGGAAGCAAAGGAAAAACGCTTGCATTTCAAGCCGTTCTGTGTCCTAGAACTGCACTATCTTGTCTTTGGAACTGTGTCTTCTGTCCCCTTAAATGCCACAAGGCTTTGATTCATTATATATGATTCCTCTGGTCCTCTTCCCCATTTAACTTACCTTTTGCTCCTGAGTCCTGTGAAATACCTCTTGGATCTGGATTTATTAAAACTGGTTTTCTCCATGCTATATCAAAGGTATATTGTGACTGTAAATTTTTGTGTGCATGTTTGCCACAACAATGGGATGTGGTGAACAAAGCTGTAAGGATCTGTATTTTCTGACCCTGTAGCACTGTTCCTGATCAGAGGACTCCAGTCGCCTCCACTCACAGTATTAGCAGTGCAGCCACCCCGGACCGGATCCGCTTCCCCAGAGGCACAGCCAGTCGCAGCACTTTCCACGGCCAGCCCCGGGAACGGCGGACTGCCACGTACAATGGCCCACCTGCCTCGCCCAGCCTGTCCCATGAAGCCACACCATTGTCCCAGACTCGAAGCCGAGGCTCCACTAATCTTTTCAGTAAATTAACCTCAAAACTCACACGGAGGTAAGTGCCTGGTGGAACTGGTTATTGGAAACAGGAGATGTCTTCTCTGTGTGTGAAGCCACTGCCTGACTGCTGTTTATTTTGTGTTTAGCATGTGCTTTTCTGGTTTACATATCTAACTAGACTTTAAAACCTTTTAGAAGAGAAATCCCAGTAAAAGTTCTCCAGCACTTGGGAGGTGGTGGCTTTCAATCACTGTTCCTTTGTATCACACATTTGTCTGCAGAGATGGTCACTGGGGTATAGCAGAGCCCCAACCCAAGGTAGGCAGGGCTGGCGCTCAGCGCACAGACGTTTCCCAAGGACACTTTTCCTCTCCCTCATTCCATTTCGTTGTTACTGAGATGCACTAAGTTTCTTAGAGTTTGAATTTTGAAATTATGCTCTCTGTTGATCTAAGTGATAGTGAAAACAAAGTAACTTTCTTAAATGGTATAGTTGTGGAGATTAAATCCCTGGTTTATTCTCAGAAAGAAACTAGTATCTGGTTGTGTATAAAATCCTTCATGTGTCCAGTAGGCTGTCATTTGGGGTCTTGGGAAATCTCTAGAAATCTCTATGGGGCCCTTGAGTTATTTTAACTTTATTTCCATGATCTAGCTGGAGGTTGCAAAAGCCTAGAAACATTGGCTGCTAGAAGAGAATAAAGAAAATGTGCCACTTTGTACCATAAGCAAATAGTCAAAGGCACCTTTAGCCAGGAAGTCACCCAGGAAATCTGAGGGTTCAGGGTTCCCAGAGGAGACTCAGAGGGAGCCTGGCTGTGGAACAGCGTCTCGGGGGCCCTGCAGGAATCTGCTCACAGGCCTCTCGTTCATCGTGTGTGTGTCTTGCTCACAGCACGGGGGGGCACCTTCTTGGGGTCTAGACGGCTTACGCCCTCCCCTCTGTCTCTGTGCTCCCTCGGGCCCCTTAGCCTACTGCTCAGGGTCATGCCACCTTCCTTTTTTAACCTGTGAGCTAAGTACCACTTCCGCAGCCTCCTTAATCCCTTCAGCAACTTTATTTTTGATCAGTCATCTAAAACTTAGATGGGTCACATTAAACCGTGTCCCCAGAGGGTGTGTGTATTGTCGAGAATACCAGATTAGGGATGACTTCTGATATCCAGTAGCATCAACTAGAGGCCAGAGCATTTCAGACGGTTCCAGTCTGGCCTCTTTCTCTCTTCTTGGCCCCCTTGCTGAGACACCTTGCTCCAGACTGGGCAGAAGAGCGGGTGGTCTTAGGGTCTTGCCAGGCTTTGGAGTTCAGTTCAAGGAGCATCTGGTGACCTACAGACTAATTCACTTTTTCCTTTCAGTGTCACCCCACGGCCTAACCCAGGCCGTCCTGTCCCCCAGCGCCTTCCACAGGGACGCGGCTGAAATGGAGGCTGCCTCTGAAACGTGGGTGGAAGGTGAAGCCTGGGTGTCAGTCACCTGGCTGCTCACCTCCCTGGCCCTGCCTGCTCTCACTGGTGCTTCTCCCGCTGAGCCCTGAGCACAGAGAGGGTTCAGCAGCCAGGTCTGGCTGAGGGCTAGTCACAGCAGTCAGCTTGGTGTCCCTGCACTTCTTCTGTAGTGGGCTCCTCATTAAAGTCCTTGAATTTATTTAATCGTCTCCTTTGTGCTCTCTTTTTTTTTATCTTAATACTCATCTTTATCACTGATAAAAATAGTATCAGTTACCATTCATTTTCATTGAGTGCTAGCTATGGACTAAGATAAGTAGATGTCTGTAGAATTATAGGTACAGATACACTTGTTTTACATGTGTAAACACACATTCTCACCCACTCATTTAATCTGCACAGCCTACCCTGGGAATAGGTGCTCCCCAGTTTCGTGGAAGAACCTGGGGGTGAGGTTCAGAGAGATTAAGGCACAGGAACAAGGGAGTGCTGAGCCGTGCCCGTGACTCCAGAAAAGGCCCCTGAAGCCCCTCCATGGTGCTCCATAGGAACCCTGAAGCACTGGCATGGGCAGGAGCCCTTGCCCTCGTGTTCTAATTAAATTTATTTCTTGTATCTGTATTGAAATGGAGATCAGTCTTTTAAATGGAGAGTTGGGTTGCTTGTGTGAAAAATTCCAGGGGCAGATCATTTTATTTTACGTTTTCCACCCTCACATTTTTCAGATAGGGTGGTCTTCTGTGCAAGTTTGCAGGCTGAGGTCTGCAGTACTTAGTATACTGTAGCACACAGAGTACCCTTTGTGTGTCCTTAGATGTAGTCAGTTCCTTTAACAACAGTTGTCCTTGCCACTGTCATTGGCGTCAGATTCTGGTCCTCCCCTAACAGTGAGTGTAGCATGGCCGCTATAGCGCTTGAAAGGCTTGGGCGCTGGCACTCAGGACCTGCAAGGGAGACCTGCCCGGGGTGGTGGGCAGAGCATGGGACTGTGGAGGCCTGCGGGCGCCTGCTCTTTACCCTGCAAGGGTTGGGGGAGGGAAAGGTTGGAGAAGCAGCCCTGTGGTCCCTGGCTGTGCCCCTGACTTTCCTCAGGCAGAAAACTTGGAAGTGAAAATATGTTTTAAAGACCTTTTAATCAATTTTCAGCTAAAACAATCTTTTGAAGGACACTGCCTTTATGCAGTGCATAATTATTTACAAAATGTTCTCCACGTGTGACCTTCTCTACTTTGTACCATATTTAATGTGATTGTGAAGTGGCTGGTGTTCACTCATAGTAGTTAGTGATTTTTTTAATTGGTCAGTATCTCAAGCAATGCCAAAGTTATACCGGATTACAAAAAATAAACCCAGGGGTTCATTAATTCAGTAAGTCAGCAAATACATACACGTGCCGCCTCTGTTCAGGCACAGAACTGGGGTCTAGAAATGCTTTGACGAGTTCAGGTCCCTCTTGCTCAGGAGTGCTGATAGTGCGGCCACACAAGCCTGACCAGCCTGACCTGTAGTTTCAGGTTCCTTTAGTCCACTTCTGTTCAGTACACCCTAAGCATCTTCCTAAAATTTTTGACTAGCAGAGTCACCTCTATTAAGTACCACTTTTCCAGTTTATTACTGAAACATAAAAGTGAACCCCTACTGTTACTTTGTCATGTAATTTCCATTTGTTTCCATGTCTAAAAAGTCTGCTCTATTTTAAGCCCTATTGGCATTTTTTATTAAAAAGTAATTTATAACCACTGCTAATATTTAAATTATCTTCCTGAAGTAATGATTTTGTTAATGGCTAAACATTTTATAATGAACATTTAAAGGTTCTGTTATAAGAATGTGAAATTTTGTTCATAAGATATTGTGAAGAAATTGACAAATGTTATTAGTTTATTGCAAATGACTTAAGTCATTTATTTAAAACAAGTTGACTTTCTTAATAGATCCTTGATGGAGCCTTACACAAGTGTTATTACAGCTGGCACCACTGTTCACTGCTCAGTGTTTGCTTGCCGATACAGACTTTTACAAATTTCTGCTCAAAAGATTACATACTCAATTACCTGTAATAATTTCACTTTTACAACAAATGTCCCTGTTTCATTGTTGATTGGACAGAAGAGGAACCCTGTTTTCTTTGTTGTTTTTCTTTCTCTATTGACAAAGAACTGTATTGACAAGATTTTATATTTCATTTGTGCAAGTCATTTTTGTTAATTTTTTTTTTTTGGCTTAATTTCTTTTAGAAACATGTCATTCAGGTTTATCAAAAGGTAGGATTTATATATACACATATTTTTTTTAAATCCTTACCCCAAAATGCCTCTTGCAATTAACATCAGGTTTGGCTTTCTAGCCCTGTTGTTTGTTTTTTGTTTGTTTTTGTATTTTTTACTTAAAAACACTAAACTCTGCTGAGAACTAAATACTTATTTCTTTGAAAAGAAACTGTGGAGAGCAATAGATTAACTCTGTCAGGCTTTTTTAAAGGCACTTAGCACACATGTAACGAGGCCTCCGCATGCTCCGCACACCATCTTTCTTTGGTAGAGCTATTTAGCATCCAGATAATTCTGTCTTCACACTAATAACACTCAGCATGCTTCTGTTTGAGGAATGAGACATGCAGTAACATTAATGTGCGTTTATGGTTAGCCTCAAATGGGCAAAGGTAAGTGGTGATGTGTGCATCATCGGTTTTTATTTCATGGAGCACTGAATTAACAAAAGGTTTTAAAGTGATGGGAAAATGAGCTAATATTCTTACACTGGAGACAAGTGTAATATTCAAACCTTACAGTCTCATTAGGTTTGGGTTTGGGCAACTGCATGGCAGAAATGTCTTGAATGTTTTTAGAGTTGAAGAGTAAGTAGTATTCTATCCAAAGCCAGTTTCCACCAACCACCAAAGAAACCATGTCTCGTTTTTAATTAAAGCATTTACTGTAGTAAATGTTGTTCCTATTAGGTGACTGTTTTTTGATGCTGACAGTCAAGAGACCGAAAGTGTTGCTTACTACCTTGGAGTGCACACGGGCGAGGCAGAAAAGCTGCCACTGGGCCACGCTGGGCCTCGTCCTCCCAGCCAGCCTGCAATTTCCCTGGGCTTCTCAGAGGCTTTGCTGACCTAAGTTCTTGGCCACCCTGAGAAAACTGCTTTCTTCCCAAGGGGAACACTGGTCTGTGGTGGTTCTGAATTGATCTTCCCAGTCGCCTGGTTTTCTTTGGGCAGAAAATTTTGTAATTAAGTTCAGCTAAACCCAGTTCCCTTTTGTGGAAGCCCACTGCACTTGGGGGAGCAGTTTAAAGGGTCAGAATGACACCTCCAGCTGAAGGCCAGGAGCCCTCAGCCAGGGAAGCCGGTGTGCAGCCCACTGCCAGCTCGGCCCGTGGACCTAGAGAGGAGGGCTGTCTGGGTCCCCAGAGAGGGGAAGAGTCCTGAGCTTACTGGTGACTCGAGGTTTGTCGGGGTTGTGGTGTTGTGTTTGTGCCAGTGTCATGTGCTGCTGTGTAAGACCTCTTTTCTCTCTCCCACTTCTCTGCTTCTGCCTTCTGTTCCTTGAGGCTTCCGACTGAATATGAGAGGAACGGGAGATATGAGGGCTCCAGGTGAGGGAATCGATTTTTTAACTATATTTTATATTAAAAAAGGGGCAGTAGGGATGCTTTTTCCTGCTGTCTTGTGGGCTGCTGGGTGGGTGCGTACTCTGTGGTTGGGACACACAAGTGCTGTCACTGTCCCCATTGCCGCCCTTGGGCTGGGCCAGTGCTGCGCCACAGGAGGGCACCAGGGAGTCTCCTAGTCCTGCCCAACCTGGGCTGCACCTGGGCCTGTGGGTGTTGAAATACATCCCCCTTGCCTGGGCCCTAATGACCTGAACTGAGGTCTGGGAGTTGGTGGGATTGTTCTGGACACCTTGATGACTTCTAGCATAGTTCTGGTCTGAAGGCATGAAAGCAGAATAATGAGCAGAATTTTCATATTTCAAATTAGACTTTTAAAGGAATGATTATGTAGTTGAGTGTTTTGCCTTTAAATTTTGTATAGCTGTCATTGCTCAGACTTGGACAGGGCGTCACCAGCTAGGCTCAGGACTCTGTCTCTGTAGTTGCTCCCTCCCTTTGTCCCTCTTTGTAGTAGTTGGCACACTCTGTTTCAGGTCCACACTGACCCATCTGCTCCCTTCCTCGTCTCTAAAACACAGCTCTGATCATATGACTGAGTGGAAACCTGCAGTGACCCCATTGCTTGACCCACTGTGTCCTGTGAGGCCCTGTGTGGCCTCAGCAATAGCCTCCAGTGCAGGTGGAGTGCTGGGTTGAGCTCGGGGCAGTGGTCCACCCCATTCCAGACTCAAGTTTGTTCCCCATCCGTGATCAGAGAGGAATGATAGTTTCTGCCCCTGGGTGTGGTGATGACAGTGGGCACACATGCCCCCAGGCAGTCTGTGCTAGCCCCAAACATTCTGTACCTTCCGAACCTCCTGGCCTCTGCTGATGCTCCCTGTGCATGCACATGGACTCTTGCCCCACTTCTGTGATGTTGTTGAAACCTAGGGGCTCTTCAGAGCTCCTCCCAGATGCCAGTCCTCCAGACAGGATTCCCTCCCTTTCTATCCTGCCTTCCCTGGTGCTCCTCCCACGAGGCAGGCTCAGCCTCTCTCTCATGACCCTCTAGCTGTTGCTGTCCTGTGCCTTCCCTGTGCTCTTGCTGCTTCCTTGCAAGGCACGCTTCTCTCCCCTGACCCCAAATTAGTTTGAGACCTTTTGATCATTTTTGTAATCTATTCAGTATCTGACACAGCATTTTATACATAGGAAGCCTCCAACCAGTTTTGATGGATGTGAATCCAGTGGAATGTTCTACTGGCAGGTTGGCAACAGGGAGAGCTGTATGCACAATAAAACCTGTGGCCCACCCTTAGCTCTGATGAATTTGCCAGAAGATTAAGTGTGTTAAATATCCTATGCTAGGTGTTTTTTTATGCACAAGAGTGTTAGGTATTCACTGTCCTGATTGAGACTTCCACATAGACACGCAAGGAATATACATAACAGTTTGTGTCAGTAACAATCAAATGCCTCAGACAGTAAGGCAGTAGAGGCCTGTTCTCAGGACCCCTGAGAGACCGTGCCTTGGCTCCCCCTTGACAGCACCTCGCAGGCGCGGGGACCACAGTGAGTCCGCAGTTTGCATTCAGATGGGTCGCTTTGGTGCTCAGCAGCAAATGTGCCTTAACATTTCATTTTTCTGTTTCAGTGGTAAGACAGTATCATCTAAGAATTCTTTTAAACTGAAACTAGATGTTTAAAGTAACAAAACAGAAGGAAAAATACTAGATATGGGTAGAGGGGATTGAGAGAGTGGCCCACCCCCCTACCCAGCTTTGTACTCAGTCTCTGGGACCGTTTGCAGGGAAAGTAGTTTGAACTGTGCCAAATCACCTGCTATCCAGAATGACGGTTAACGGTGGAGGCCGTGTGAGTTAAAGAGGAACATCATGGTGGAGGAGCTGGGCTCAGTGCGTGTGCTCACCCCCGACCCCATCTCTATTTTGCCTGATTTAACACATTACTTTTTTCATATATTTTATTATATTTATTCATTTTTAGAGGAGAAGGGAGGGAGAAAGAGAGGGAGAGAAACACTGATGTGTGAGAGATGCATTGACTGGTTGCCTGTCACATGCCCCCAACTGGGAACCTGGACCACAACCCAGGCATGTGCCCTGACTGGGAGTAGAACCCGTGACCCTGCGGTTCACAGGCCGGCACTCAGTCCACTGAGCCACACCAGCCACGGAAACAAATTACTACTTTTTTTTTTTAATTTTAGTAAGTCTCTAAAAGTTTCTAATTTTAGTTTAGTCTCTACCATGATTGGTAGAGATTTTGTAGCCAAGTAGATTTTCTGCATCTTGTGGCTTATGATGTTGGGAGCAAATAGATGAGTACTCCTTAGGAAAGGAGCGGGTGTGTGTGCCTGTGCAGGGAACGTGGGCGTCAATCTCACGCTGCGGAGGAGTCGGTCATGCACTAGCTAGAGTAGAAAGGGCTGGCTTTCCTGTGCAAATAAAAATAAACCTGCCGCTGTGCGTTTCAGTCGCAACGTATCTGCTGAGCAAAAGGATGAAAACAAAGAAGCAAAACCTCGTTCCCTGCGCTTTACCTGGAGCATGAAAACCACTAGTTCCATGGACCCCAATGACATGATGCGGGAAATCCGCAAAGTCCTGGACGCCAACAACTGCGACTATGAGCAGAGAGAGCGCTTCCTCCTCTTCTGTGTCCACGGGGACGGGCACGCCGAGAACCTCGTGCAGTGGGAGATGGAGGTGTGCAAGCTGCCGAGACTGTCTCTGAATGGGGTCCGGTTCAAGCGGATATCAGGGACGTCCATAGCTTTCAAAAATATTGCTTCCAAAATTGCCAATGAGCTAAAGCTGTAACCCAGTAATTATGGTGTAAATTAAAGTAGCCGTCTACAGTTTTCTTGAACACTGATGGAAATGTATAGAGTAATATTTAGGCAATAACGTCTGCATCTTCTGAATCATGATATTAAACACGAGGACAAGAGCACGCCTGGGAGCGCGAGCTGGCCTTTTCCTACGAATGCACTACATTAAAGCTGTGTGACACATGTGCCCTCTGTCTTATTTCCAGTGCCCTGACGGTCAGCGGGTGACCCCCACCCCCATGCGCCTCTGTGGGCGCGCATGGGCCGTGGGGGGTAGTGCATACAGAAGCCTCTCCCTGCCTGGCAGCCAGAGTTGTTCACAGGACCTCTGTGAGAGATCATTTGGTGCTAAAACGTTAAAATTGCCAAGGAGGAAAATAACTGAACTACTACTAAGAATTAACCTTAAGACTAGTTGATAATGAATACAGGTTTACAGTTCATGCCTGTGGTTTTGTGTTTGTTGTTTCGTGTTTTTTTAGTGCGAAAGGTTTAAATTTATAGTTGTGAACATTGCTTGTGTTTTTATAAGTAGATTCACAAGATAATTAAAAATTCACTTTTTCTCAGTAAAACCTCGCATTGTCTCCTAGTACTGTATTTAAGACTCAGATTAAGGTAGTGACTGAAAACACCTGTTTTTGCCTTCCCCTGCAAGTTGAACAGAAGCAGTGGGAAAGTGTATGAGGCCTGGGGCCACTGTATCCTTAGCAGGGACCCCAACATCTTGTGATTACGAGCATCTTTTTTCCCCAAAGGCCATAAAGGGAGAAGACAGCCCCCTGGCAGCCTGCAGAGGAAGGTGTCAGGAGGGGCTGGCATCCTCCAGAGAGCCCACGCATCCGTGTGCAGAGGTCTGGACGGCTCTTGGTTTCTTCTCTGGAAAGTATGTGCTTTTCTTCTTGTTTTCTGTGAATCGTTACAGGAATTCGACTGACAGCTTTTTTCCAGCACCCCTCTGGTTGTCTGAGGGGCGATGAGCTCATTAGTCAGTTTGACACTTCATGCTTACTGCGTTGACTGGTCTGTGTTTCTTGTTGGTCACACAGTAGGAAACTCTTCACAGACACTCAATCACAACACTTACGTCTGCCACAGCAGGGCATGTGTTTGGGACATGTCCATGAACAAAACAAAGATCCCTGATCTCCTAAAGCTTATGTTCTAATAGGATGGCAGTCAATCAGCCGTCATAAGTAAAGTCCCTGCTCTGGAACAAAGCGGTAAAAGCCGTGAACAGAATCGCAATGCAGGCTAAGGCATTCCAGAGGTCCCAGTGCTTGGACAGGTGCTGTGTTCAATAGAGTGATGATGGGTGGGGTGCTTGAGCGGAGATGGGGCTTCAAGGGCAGCCCCAGCAGAGGTCTGAGGCCACAGCACACTGGCCTGCTGGAGCGGAGCAGCAGGCGAAACCGTCAGACCCACCCAGGCCTTGCAGGCCATTCACTGCAAATGTGCTGGCCTCGTGTGACATGAGCCAGTGGGGGTTTCCAGCACAGGACCATGCTAGCAGCTGTGTTACGGCTTCCTTGTAGGGAGCAAGGAGAACCCAGAAAGTTTGGAGGCTCTTGGCGGTAATTAGGAGATGCTGGCCTGGTGGGACGGTGGGTGGGTTCTGGGTATGTTTTGAAATAAGAGTCAGATGCATTTGCTCTGGGGTTAGATATGGGTGAGTGAGAAAAAGCCAAGGGCAGCTGTTTGATTTCTGGCATGAACAGCAAAAAGAATGCGGTATGGGGTGGGTCAGGGCAGATTGCAGTGGAGAGGTTTAGGCCGGGTGGGGGAGAAGAGCAGGTTGTGACACCAGGTGGAAACTGGAGAGACCCTGGAGGCCCACAGTCTGGCTGGTTCCTGTTGAAAGCTGGGAAAAAGTTCTCTGGAGGAGAGGAGAGGACCCGCCCTGAGCCCTGGACACCCTGTGGACAGGCAGCCAGGGAGGGAGGTGGAGCCTGGGCCTGGGGGTGGGGGAGAGTGCCCTTTGACTGAGTGTGGAGCACGTCATTTTTCACCTCACCAGAACATTTCGAACCTTCTCTATTACATAAGTAAATAGGTCCCCTCCCCCTCCTCTTTCCCTGGGGGCACTTCACTTCCTTGTCCAGACCCACCCCTCCCAACGCGGTTCTCTGACTGAGCTCTTTGTGCCTGGGCTCCTGTGCTGGTCACCCTGCAGACGCTGGTGAGATACGGCTGAGCTCTGCCCAGCACTGGTGTGGCTGCAGCCTGTTCTTCCTGTCTGTACACCTGGGACACATTTCAAATGGTTGTCCTTGCTGCTGTCCTCAAGGACAAACTGAACACTGTGAGTGAAACTCCTTTAAGAAAAGTTAGTTCACCACATGCCCTGATGAAGTGACCACTATGCAAAAGTTGGTGTGGTTTCCCATTGCTTCTCTGCTGTTATCTGTCTCTGTCTGCATTCTGATACGGCCCTGAGCCCGTGAGCGATGGGTGTGTCTGAGAGACAGTGTCTGCCCACGGGAGTCCTCAGAGACAGTCACAGCCAAGGGCTTTATTACTGATGGACACTTAACTGATTTGACTTCAGAGGCAGCACGGTGTTTCCTGTACTGAGGATAAAACATAATTCTCACCCATTCCTAAGGGGCCCAGCCCCTTGGATGCTACTACCTCTAGATGCTACCTTCTCTGGATACAGTGAATTTTGAAAAGAAATATTCTAGAGTGCTTAAAAATCATGTAAGCAGCAAAGACAAGGCCCCATTTTTCCCTCATTCACGTCCCTGGACTTGAGGTGAGGTGAGCTGAAATGAGAGGGACCTGGCGGGCCAGCACTGCTGGTGTCACGTCCCCGAGCAGCAGAGTGCCGTCCTGCTCCAGAAATGAGGTTCAAGTTTCAGCTGTGCTGCCTTGCCTCTGGTTGGGATCAGCACATGAGGAATCAAGGCACCGTTCCTGAGTGGCATGCAGGCTCCCGGGCCGTCCTGGCCTCTGCACCTGGAGGCCCACACAGAGAGCTGCAGGAACATGGCTGACTTGGGGGAGGAAGTGCGGCAGTGGTTGTGGCACCTCGGAGGGCTCTCCAGAGGCCTGGCAAGCCATGGGGTTTCAAAGGAGAGCCTTCCCCTGTGTGCATTGGGAGCAAGGTGCTGTTGCTGTGGAAACCACTCTGAAACACCCTGTCCGGGCAGTTCCTGCTCAGTGAGTGACGTGCAGTGGCCGTGGCCTCCATGGGAGTGGCTGCTGAGTGTGGGAAGTGCAGGGGCCTGACAGCTGTCTGGGGCCATTTCCCTGTGCCAGCATAGACTGCGGGAGCGTTTGGACATGCGTGGGCAGCCAGGGAACAGCATGGGCCTGGATCAACACTTACAACTGTGCTTGGGTGGGGGGGTTGTTATTGGGGGTTATTGATTCAGGGGTTTGGGTTTTTTAATTGGTGATTTGCCATAAGATCATTTCACAAGGGTAAATGATTGCTCTTGAAGGAGTCGTGTGAAGCGAACGATGTGTCTTTCAAGTGTCCTGACAGTGTGCAGACGGGCCCAGGTGTGACTCCCTGAGAGTGGGACCCAGGTGTCTTTGTGTTCAGGGAGGAGGACCGAGCCCAGCGGTGTTGTCGGTGGTCTCTGGTTTGCCGCTTTGAGGCACTAGAAACCAGGCAGAGGTGACACTTCTCGGAGGTGGTGGCAGTGTAGCAGCTGGGTTCAGATGGGATTCAGGGTGAAGAATGTCTCTGCAGCATCTGTCCTCGGGTCAGAAAGAGCTCAGGCAGGGCCTTGGACCTGTCTTGTGTCCTCAGGAAAGGGAGGTGACAGGATGAGGAGGAGCAGTGAGGGAGACCAGATGGGGAAGGCTGGGGATAGGGTGAGTCGGGTGGGTGGGGCTAAGGCCTGCCTTCAAGTTTGGGCCGGACTCCAGGAGGGGAAGCTGTGTGCCAGGGAGGAGAGCCGAGAGCAGAGTGGACGGTCAGTGCCAGGCAGTGTGCCCCGGGGAGGCAGAGCTGCTGGGCCTGCCCACGGGTCCCTGCAGCAGGGTCTGCCTAGCCATCAAGGCCAGCATGGGCTGGGTTTCCTTCCAAAGCAGGACCTCTTAGGACTCAGTCCACCCAGGGGGCAGACCCTGTCTAAAGGTGCCTCAGGCCGTGTGGCCTCGTGGGTGAGATGTACGCCCTTGACCCAGGCAGCCTGGTTTCCAGGCTCCAGTTTCATGACATCGGGTTTCCCATAGAAAGTCAGCATGGTAGTAACATCTCTCTCTGGGGTGTTGGCAGAGTCCAGCAGACAGCAGGTGCAGGGCAGGGCGCCTGGCAGGTGTTGGTGAGAACAGCTACTCACATAGGCACAGGATCACAGTCTGTCCCCTCCCTACCACTCACTCACAGCTGGCAGAGGCACTGAGCCCTAGGGCAGTGGGCTCAGACTCCGGGACTCTGCCCTCCCAGCCGAGGTGGAGAAGGAAACCCCACAGTTGCTCAAGCATGGGGTACTGGTTTCCCACAGAGCCTGCTGTTGAAAGAGTTGATAGCCTGTGCCACCACCTTCCATACCTTTCAGTGTCCCCAGGGGACAGGAAGAGCGGTGAGCTGGTGTAAGAGCACAGGCAGGACCCCAAGAGGGTGGACTGCACCCTCCACCCTCTGCCCCTGCAGGCGTGGCCCGTGTATCCCCCCACCTCCACCCCAGAGAGGCCTGCTCTGGCCTCACGTTTTCGACGGTCCCCGCTCTGCTATGGCACTAGCAGCCAGCACCCTTCACAAACTTGCCTCATGTCTACTCCCACCCTTACTAGAACGTCAGCCCCATGAGGCGAAGATCTTCATCCTTTTTTCCCTTCCATATCCCAGGTACCTAGGATAGTACCTGGTACATAGTACACAGTAAGTATTCGAATAATAATAAAGCACAGGCAAGAGATACCTCAGAAGGACTAGGCAGCTTTAGTGGCTTCAGTCAGAACTGTTCTGAGGTCCTGGTGGCTCCAGCAGCCCTCATGTCCTTCCTGTATCACAGCCGTGGCTTGGGGACCAGCAAGGAGCCCGCAGAGTGGGGTTCTGGGGGTCCAGGCGCCTCGCTTCCCCTCGAAGCCTGAACAGCTGATGCCGCCCTGCGTCATTCAACGCAGGCAGGTGCAGACCAGGCAAGTTCTCTGGGCAGCTGCTATGGACGGACAGACAGGAGTGGGCCCTGCCTCAAATGACATTGGCCCTCAGACCAGAACTGGGGTTAAAACACTTGGCTTAGTGCCTTCATCTGTGTCCCTCACCATGGAATCACACGGTCGGTGTGTTTGGATTTCAACCTGGGACTTAGCGTCAGGGTGAGAGTCATGGTGTTAACAGTGGTTTTCGCCTCTGGACGCTACGTTGAGGGCGCCAGTCCCTCGGGGAGATCTGCTGAGCAGGAGTCCTGTTTCGAGGATGTAGGGAAGCTTGGCCTCAGGGGTCATCTGGGGGTGGAGACTAGACCACTGTCCGCTAAGATCTTGGGTCTGGGCCTCTGAGGGTGAAGACCAGGAAACGGGGGCCACATTGTGACCTTCGGTTGCCATCGGCTTTGGTTTGGTGACTGAGCTGATCCATTTGCATTCTTGCTGCTGTTTGTGTGATGGGGCCGATGGGTTACAAGCTCTGAGGTTCTCATCTTCTTCCCGATCCCCTTGTACTCATTGCTGTGGCTTCTGGCCACAGCGAAACACCTTCTCACCCTGTGGGGTGATGAATAGGGGCCCGCGTGGGGCGTCACCGAGGAAAGAGGGGTCACCTCTCCATGTTACTTTAAGCATCTAGAACTCATCCCTCCAGCTGGGTTGGGGGGGTCCAATACCTGGGCAGAAGTGCTGGCTGTCCCACCCGGTGGTGTCTTCTGCTCTCCAGTCGAGGCTCAGGTTTTGAAGATAAACAGTGTTACGTCCCTGAGGGCTGCTTCTCCAAGTCAAACTGCCCAGTTCTCGGGTGTTTCAGGAAGAGACCTGAAGACTTTCATCACTGCTTGTTCCTCCGTTTATTCACCCACATACTTATTCGGGGCAGGCTAGGGTGGAGCAGCAGCTGCTCCAGAGGGCCTTGTGCTGAGCTGTGGGAATCCAGAAATAAACCAGGTAGAGCCCTGTCTTCTAGAAGCTCTTTCTCGCAGGACAGCAATGCAGATACGATCTTGAACCTGGTGGGGCCCATGGTGGGCGAAGGAATGCCAGGGCTCAGGGCTGAGCAGGGAGCAGGTCTGGGGGGCGGGGCGCGTGCAGGTGACACATCTCAGGGGAGGAGGAAGGAGCGGCACATGCAGATGTGCAGGGCAGTGACTGGGCCAGACAGGCTGGTGCCATCCAGGGCAGGCTCTGTCTTGTCGTCACGATGCAGTGTGTCTCAGACAACACGTCTGTTCTATGAAGGGGACTTGGGCCTAACGCATCCTTCGTGAATGACCCGGAGGGCTTTGGGGAAGATTCCTGCTGCCTCCAGACCAGAACAGACCCCACTGCCCTGGGTGGGGAGCCAGGTCCCTGGGGGCCAGAGGGGAAGCATTTTGGCATGGGACACCTGGCATGCTGGCTCCTTCCAGAGTGAGCCTTGTACCAACTTGCCTCTGCCTCCCGGGAGGGAGTGCCAGCAGGCGGCGGCAATGTGGCCCCTTTTCAAAGCAGGCATGTTTTGCATGGAAATAAGCTGGGAAGTAGCATGTGCGTCATGTTTCATAAGGCACCGGGACTGTGGGTGCCACCAGGCCTGAGCACACTGTGCACTCTGGGCAGGTTTGGGTAGGTTCCTCTGCTTGGCCCCCAGGCCAGCCTCTGGCACTCCAGCACCCTGCTCACCTGTACCTGCTGCTCCCAGCCCCAGGGGTTCTCGCTTTCAGCGCCACCTCGGCAGGCCCCTCTCCTCTGCTGCCCCGTCCCTCATCCCTGGGTCTCCTCTCCACGTGCTCTGAGTTCTGCAGAATCCTGATGGACTTGCCTGGAGCGCTCGGCCTGCAGCAGTGATGGGAGTCCTGCCCCCCTGGAAGGCCTGCTGTACACCCTGTCCTGGTGTCTCAGTGCTCAGGCACGTGGCTGGGCCACATGGCCCGCTGTCGTGTCATTGATAAGTGGGGCCGAAACA
Source organism: Tonatia bakeri (assembly GCA_004024845.1). Lineage (NCBI taxonomy): Eukaryota > Metazoa > Chordata > Mammalia > Chiroptera > Phyllostomidae > Tonatia > Tonatia bakeri. The sequence continues at coordinate 59,786 of PVIA01004440.1, read as the reverse complement.
CTGGAACTGGACTGGAGAAGAGAGTCGTGTGGTCCCATGTCCTCAAGGCTGGTCTCCAGGAAGAAGGAAGAGAGGAGGCATCCGCACTGGACAGGCAGGCCCTGCAGCTGGGGCATCTGTGCAGCAGAGTAGGTGGCTTCCACGCACGGTGTCAGTGGTGTTCAGTGTGAATGGTTATGTAAAGCCTCTAGTATTTCTCTCTGGAACTGGAAAGCATTAGAAGCGCTGAACAGGTGGTGGGTTTCTGGAATAACCCGAGCCTATGTGTGTGTTAGTGCAGCCCACCCGTGCCAGTAATGGAGGCAGGCTTGTTGGGCTGGGACCAAACGAGTTGGGGAAGACCCAGGGCCTGAGCCCCAGTCTGCACTCTCGGAGGCAGAGTCGGCAATGGTGCAGTGACATGACTGGGCAGCAGGACAGAGCGCCCCTCCCAAGGAGCATGATGGGGGAGGAGGGAGCCCTCCCCTGGGGAAGGGCTGGGGCAGGCGGGGAGCAGAGGTGGGCCCTGGGCTTCGGGTGGCAGAGTGTGGACAGCAGAGAAACATGCGGGAGGGAGCCCCAGGTTAGACCGGAACAGCACAGGCTTGGAGGTGGTGCCACCTACTCCAGCAGGCCGGGCCCTGCTCGTGTGGCCCTAAGCTCACATGGACATGGCAGGATGGCAGGTGCTCGAGGGCAGGCTTCTCCCGCAGCCACTGGTCTCAGCTCTGACTGGACAGTTGCACCTGCAAGCCCTGCGGGACCCTGAACAGACCTGCAAGCGCCCAGCAGGGCCCACCCTTCCAAGAGGGTTAGTGATGGCAGAGTGGGATCCCAGCCCCAGTCCCCGCCCCCGAATCAGGAGCGCTGGCTGTGGCTCGAGTGCACCAGGCTGAGGGCCCTTATCCTCTCATCCCAAGACGGCCACAGGAATGTTTTGTCCCATGGTGACAGCCTTGGAATCCTGCTGCTCCTGCTGGGCAGCCGCAGGCCAGGAGGAGGCTCTGGAGCTGGTTTTGTTAGGGAGGCAGAGGGGTGGGTAGGTGAGTGCTGAGCGGCTGGCTACACAGATTCCTCGGAAACAGAGAGAGTACGTGTAGCTTTTCCGGGTCTTCAGTTATTGAAGTCAGGCGTGCAAGTCAGGGCCTCTGAAACTGAGCAGAACCACACCCACAGACAGGCTCGGGGGAGCCACGGGGAGAGTCCTCATGCAGCACACGTCCTCCGGGCCCTGCCCACCAGACGTGGGACCCAAGGTCTCAGCAGATAGCTGTCCTGTATGGAGCCTCGCCTCTCCCAGCTGAGACAGGGTCCCTTGCTCCTGAAAACCTCAGCCAGAAATGGGACTTCTGTCATCCAGGATTGTTTCCCTTTGTTACCTGTGGGGTAGATTAACTCCGGATCCCTCCAGGCCAGGGTGTAGCCCCCAGGGTGCTGTGGGAGGCTTTGGTGTCAGCTGGGTGCTCCAAATAGAAACGCGGAATGAGGAACCGCCAGGCAGCCGCCTCTTCAGCTCCTGCCCGGAGCAGCAGCTCTGCACACCCGGGGCTGGGGCACTGTGGGGCACGATGGAGCAGTGGTTGCCCCGTCCTCGCCTCTTGGAGCCTTGGTTTCCCGGTTCTCAGTTTCCACCCCGGGGTGGTGGTCATTCAAGCAGAGCGGATGAGAGGCGGTGACAGCGAAGTCCTGCCTCAGTGGTCTCCCACGAACTGACACATGGGAGCACTTTTTTAAAAAACACTTGAAAGAATTTGGCTTGGCTTATGTAACTAATACATGTTCACTGTGGGGAGTTGGGAAGTCGTTTAAAGAAGGAAGTCACCTGTCAGCTCACCACCTACAGCTCACTGCTGTGCCTGGGTTTTTCCATACATGTTCTGTGTGGGATCTAAGGACAGGCTGTTTTATAACCAATTTCCACGTCAGCTTCCCGGAGCACGTGGGCGGCACTCTCGCTGAGCTTTGCACGCTGCCGTCGGTGCCCGCCTGGCACCACATCGGGGGAGGTGTCCTGGGTGTGTGACCGACCCTATGTGTTGTTGGCAATCCCGACCCATTCCTCCCTGTTCTGAGTGATTCTGTCTCTGAACTGTTTCTGTAGGGCAGTGAATGTTGGCAGGGGGCAGTCTTGGTCCCCATGCTGCTGGCATCTAGAAGTTGGAGGCACGTAGCAGGCCCCCACAGAGTCCTGTCCGGATGTCCTTGGGGCCACAGCTGTGGGACCAGGCAGCGGGCTCCTTTCCTGGCCTCAGCGGCAGTGCCGGGCCTGAATGCTGCCAGTGTGACTGGCCGGTGTCCTCCACCCAAGACAGTGAATGAGCCCAGTGTGTTCCCTCAGTAGTGTGTGTGGTGTTCCTTAGGCTTCCCATGTTTGACCGTAATCTCAGGGAAAATTAATCTCCCCCTGTTTAAAGGTCTCTGGAGTCCAAAGGAAAGGAAGGGTTGTGGGGCCCTGGCCAGAGGTCCCTGTGCAGGCTGCAGAGCTCAGGCCTCGCCCGGAGGATAAGGCAGCCCCAGAGAGGGTGGGGGGGGGTATACCAGCAGGGCAGTGGCCCCGGGGTCCAGCCAGGTGTGGTGGAGCCTGAGGCAGCCCCCACAGCAATGAGCCCGCTCCACCAGGTTCCTGAGGGCCCAGTTGGAGAGGGCAGGGCTCTGCCTTTCCAGCCCAGGGATGGGGCTTTAGTGACTTCCCTGTGGGGGAAATGCTGAGCTCGGCCCTGCCCCCGCTGGCCTTCCTGGGGGATGTACCCAGGGAGTGCCCAGTCTGACAGTGCAGGCAGTGAGACGTGACGTGCCGGCCTGAGCAGGCCACCAGATGCCAGTGGCCTGTCTCCTTGGGGAGGGACAGAGGCAGATGGGCCAGGAACCTCCCGGCCCACGCGCCGTTACCGTGCAGCAGAGCCTCAATGGCAGCGACGTGGAAGACTGGCCAGGGAGGGCATGGCCCTCCACCCCCTCTTCAGGGCCAGCATCCCAGGATGTGCCTTCCGAGCTCCGCTCAGCCTTGTGGTCTGACCCAGCCCCCATGGGCCGGGGACACTGAGGCTGAGGAATGGGAGCCCTGCCTGACATGTGCCCCTGGCCTGGCTCTTCCTGGCTGCGCAGCCCAGGGCCCAAAGTGTGGGTGCAGAGCTCCCCTCCCTGCCAGCCTTGTGCACCAGGGGGCCAGCCCCCCGCCAGGTGTTCACTCGCAAGGGCTCCTGGGCACCGCCCACATGGGCCCCTGAGACTGAGTGAGCAGATGACAGGACACCCTTGCAGCTCTGGCTCCACTGCTGCCCTCCACCCCCCGCTTGTCCTGAGCCCCAGGGCCTGGGTTGACAAGGTGCCCCTGACTCAGGTAATGAGCACCCACCATCTTCAGTGGGCAAGACTGACCAGCCCGGGACAGGGTGTAACCTTGGGAGGGTGAGGCCTGCCCAGACCAAGCTTAAGGAGTCAGGAAACTCCAGGCCTTGGAGGGGGTGGGGGTGTAGCAGGCTGCCCTGGCCAGCAGGTGGCAGCACAGACTGTCCTTGGGGCTGAAGGGTTGGAGGAGCAGCCAGGCCCTGTCTAATTCGCCAGACCCACCTCTGCTCCCCGAGCCCTGTGGTGGTTGGGGCATGGCTAGACAGCCCCAGTCCTCCTTACCAGGCACCCTGTGGACCCTGTAGTGGGACCCACTGTGGGAGGCCAAGGGGCAAGGGCACCTGAGGCTCCTAAAGAGGAGTTTGTACCCTGGATGGGTGGCTCAGTTGGGTGGAGGATCACCCTGACACACCAAGGTTGCAGGTTTGATTCCTGGTCAGGGCACATACAAGCATCAATCAGTGAATGCATGAATAAGTGGAACAAGAAACTGATGTTTCTCTCTCCCTTTCTGTGTAAAATCAATATATAAAATTTAACCAGTAAAGAGGAGGGAGATCTAAGGGCCCCAGGGTTGCGTGGAAGGAGCTGGAGGGCTGGGCCTGAGACCACAGAGGGGCCAGTTCAGTTCAAGGGAGAATCTAGCAGAGTAGGTATTGGGGAGGGGACGAAGGTGGTGGGGTGGAGTATTTGGGGGAGATTTATGGGCTCCTGCCCCCATTCCTCACAGTATCCACACTGCTCCCAAGCACCCCCCCGGCCCAAATGCTCTTAGATGCTCAGGCTGGGGCTCTGCCACCCTGGAGCTCCACCCTCGCTTTGTCCCCAGACCCCAGACCTGCAGGACAGCCAGGTTGACAGGACAGCCTGGCCCTGGATGGGCACAGCAGAGTGACCGCCTGCTGGTCACTGTTCTGTGCTACAGACAATGAAGCAGAAAGGGCAGACTGGGCAGACCAAAACCCTAGTTTATTTCAGCATCAGCAACATCTCAGCCATCACAAAAATAAACTCTACCAAGGGTGACAGAAGTCTCTACAGCGAGGCTAAGGGCTCAGCCGCCATGCGGTGAGCCTCGGGGTGCGTGGTGGGCACTGCCCGGGCAATAAGTTAGGAAGCAGCAGGGCTGGGGGCCGTGGCAGGTGTGGGCCGGGCCCTCACTTCTGGGCGGGCACGAGGTCATCGATGGCCTGGCCCTGTTCCAGCCGCTGCTCCATCTCGATGAGCAGCTTCACGCCGTCCACCACCATCTGCACCAGCTCCACCTCGGAGAAGCCCAGGCGGTCGGCGTTGGAGATGTCGAAGACCCCACCCACAGCAGCGGTGTCCACGCCACCTGGGGAGACAACCCAGTGGGCAGGGCTGGGGCAGGTGCAGCCCCAGGCGGAGGGAACTGCCGCCAGACCCCGCCCCACACACCTGTGCCTCGCTTCTGGAGCCGCAGCCTCTTGAGCACTTCCGGGAACTTCTCGTGCTTGCCCAGGTGGGGCAGCTTGATGTGCACACCTGCCCGCAGCCCCGTGCCCAGGTTGGACGGGCAGGTGAGGATGTAGCCCAGGTGAGGGTTCCACATGAACTCGAAGTTCTTAGACTTGAAGAGTGTTTCAATCTGGAGGTGGAAAAAACGGCGTGAGAGGTGAGGCCTGTGGAGGGAGACACCTCTCCCCAGAGGGACCAGCTGGGCCCAGGATCCCCACCCCCCGTCCCAGCGGGGCCTGAACTGGGGGCCTGGCCCTGCCCTCTCCCTAGCACTGAAGCCCGAGTCCCGCCAGCTCCAGTGGGGGGGCCTGGCCCGACCTGGGTGAGGCCATTGCAGAAGCGGGTGAACACCTCCTTCATGTTGCCCCCCTTCTGCATGGATATGACCCGCAGGTGGTCTTCCTCGTTGATCCACACCAGGAAGGTCTTGTTGTCATTATGCCTGGGGGAGGGGCACAGTCAGGCCACCTTCCTGGGCTGTGGTCTCAGGGCATGTCCCAGAAAAACACTCCAGGGGGTCCCCAGGCTGGAACCTCACAAGTCCCTGAGGTGTCCTTCCGGCTGTGCAGGGGAGGGTGGTGCAGCAGGAAGACCAGGACGCCTTGGAAAGGGTTCAAAAAGCCCCGAGCTGTGCCTCACCCTGCCAGTCATGTTCCTAGGGGTGGGCACTGAGGGGGGGCAAGGTGCCCACCTAGGAGGTGAGGGCAGGCAGGAGGCTGTAAGCCTCCCCACCCCCACTGGGAGGCGGCTGCGTCACCCAGCACCTGACAGAGTCCCGGAGGAGGGGGGGTGGGAAGCGGGTGAGAAGGAAAACAAGAAGCTCCAGGTCCCAAGAGGGGGGTGGAAACGAGAAGCCAGCACGATCTGTCCCCCACCTCCAAGATCCAGAGAGGGAGAGGCCTCCACCAGCCTGGCCCCTGTGCTCACCTGGGCGGTCAAGGTCACCTGCCAGGAGGCCGGGGCGGCACCAACAGGCCCCAGGAGCGCGGCCCCTCCCTCCTCCTCCGAGGCCTCCACGAGCAAGCGCGGGCGGGGCAGGGGGGGGGGGCGGAGGCGAGGCCGAGGAGGGTGGGGAGGGCACGCACCAGATGCCACGGGCGTCGGGCCAGTCCCGGGCCATGCCCGAGGCCAGCAGCAGGGGCGACACGGGCTTGTCGAAGAGGAAGTGGTCGTCGATGAGCTGCTGCTGCTCCGCCTCGGTCATGCTCCTGAGGGCAAAGTACCTGCCGGCCAGGTCGCCCTCCAGGCTTGACAGGGCTACGGAGAGGCTTGTTCAGGGGGCCGCCGCCGGCACGTACCCGCCAGCCATCTCCCCGCGTGCGCCCAGCCCTGTGGGAAGCTCAGTCCACGCACTCCTGGCAGCGGTCCGGGGGTGGTGACCTCGCCGGGCCTCACGCTGCTGCCGGCGCGGGCTGGGCTTTGGTCCCTTGGGAAACTGGACCGGGTTTGCAGATAAGAGCGTGCGGCGGTTCGGGTGACGCGTAAACAAGGCAGGCGGCCCAGGGCGCGGACCCCTACCTTCAACAGCGAGCTTCTCAATGGCGCGGCGCTCCCCGCGGCTGCAGTGCGGTGGAAGGCAGAAGCCGCGGATGCTCCGGCCCGTGCGCACCCGCGAGCTCAGCACGTAGTTGGGATCCAGGTCGTCGCCGCCCTACGGGTCGAGTGGGGGTGAGCGCCAGGACACCCCGCAACCCAACCCGCCCCCGGGCCGTCCTGCACCTGCAGGTTGTCAGGGTTGAGGTCGGTCTTGTGCTCGTCACTCGGCTTGTAGCCGCCATGCCGGTCCTCGATGATGGGGTCAAAGAGATCCTTGAACACCTCGTACGACTCCTCGTCGCCCGCCACGCAGCCCACGGTCATGATATACGGGTGGCCTGTGGGGGGGGGCGTGGAACGGGGACAGTGACGTCACTGCCAGGCCTGAGGCAGCCGCTGAGCGCCGCCCTGCAGCTGCGCGCAGGGAGGGGGCTCGGAGACCCGGGCCCCAGGTGCAATTGCGAGAGCGCTGCACCCCAGCCCCGGGGACATCCCGCGGACAAGGCGCCGGCACCCTGGCCGCGGGGCAGGGCTAGCCGTACCCGGGTTGTCCACTCCAGTCTGGATGACGTCGTCCAGCGTGAAGCCGCTCGGCGTGCACTTGGCGCGCAGCTCGGCGTACAGCTCGGGGGTCAGCACCTTGGCCATGTGGTTGTTGTGGCTGCTGAGGTCGGGGAACTCATCCTCCGCCGGGAAGCGCAGCTTCAGCGCGTTGTGGCTGTTAGAGAAGGGCATGGCGGCGGCGGGCTGTGGAAGACACGGGCATCAGCGGGACCAGGCTCACCCGGCCTCCCAGGGACCTGCCGACTACCAGGGCCCCACGGCGCTGGCCCCCGGTCACCGGAACGCGGCCAAGGCCAGTAGGGTCCCCCGCGTGTGCGCAGGAGCAACTGCACCGCACAGGACCCCCGGCCCTGCCGGCGCACCCGCTCCAGGCGGGGGTCCCCGTCGTGCCCAAAACGCAGGATGCCGCAGCCCCCAGCAGCCCCCACACCCCTCTGTGCGCCGCGCCCCCGCCCTGGCACCCAGCGCAGCGGCTGTTCCGGCCCTCGGGCCCACTCACCCGGCGACCGGTCGTGCAGGGAGCCCTCGTTCCTTCTACTGCTCCGGGAGCGGCGCAGGAGAACAGCGGCTCCTCCGCGCTCCCGAGGCTCTTAAGGGACGCAACACGGGCCACCCATTGGCCGCTATTTATAGCCCATTCATTCTATTGGCCCGCACTGCGGGGTGGTGTCGCCCCTTTGTCCGCTGCCCGTAGCCCTAGACCAACCCCCCCTGGCCACCCACCCTAAGGACCCACTATCCGGGACCCAGCACAGTCCACCTACCCCATCAGTCGCCGGCCCCGGGACCCCTAGGTCGGAACCTCAGACCCTTGGACATCCTGGAGTTCGCCCTGGCCCTGCCTCTGGGCGGGAAACTGAGGCAGGAGAGCCACCGGGCACTTGAGAACTTAAGGACTCTCGGGCTGTTTTGCATCCTGAATCCCCCACTTGGCTCCTCCTGCCAGTCCCCACGGTGGCGGCGACCAGAGGCCGGACTAGAGCGTCCTGGGCTGCCGCAGCAGTTCCTGACCCCACCCCCCTCCTCCCACCCCTCCTCCCACCCCTGCTGGTTCCCAGAGGCCGACCTTCTTCAAGGTGCCCGCAGGCATCTCCTGGACAATCTTGGTGCAGAGTGAAAGGCAACCAGAGGCGCAGTCTGGCCGCCGCCCAGCCCCAGGCACCAGGATGCCTTGACCTTGGGCAAGTCCCTGAGAGCTCTGGGGAATCCGAGCCAGAGACCCCCAGGCCCTACTTCTCCTGGTATTTGACGCCCAGAGAGGCCTCTGTGAGTGCACAGTCTCGGTCTGCAGACCCCCCGCCCAGGCCCTCTCCTCAGGGGACAGGTTCAACCTCACCACCCCGCCCCCAAAGGCAGTCAGCCCAGACGCTAGCTAGCTAGCAAAGCCCTGAGGAAACACGAACAAACGGTATGTGTGAGATGTAAAAACCACTGAAAGTCAGTATCACGCAAATGAAAACAACGAAGACTCCACCTCCCCCCCCCCAACACACCCAGATTATCCAAACAGAGAGACTGACCGCAGCCAGTGCCGGCTGTGGGTCGGAATGCGGGCGGGCAGGCATCCGCCACTGTAGGTTGCTACATCCTTTTTGGAAAGTAATTTGGCAGTCTCCGTTGGAATTTAGAATGTCCACACTCCATGACCCTGTGACCCCACTTCTAGGAATTCAGCCTGTAGAAAGGATCCAGCCAAGTTTCTCTTCGCAGACAGACAGAAAGACGCACACCGGGAAACACTCACACAACACAGGTAGATGTGACTCGATGCCCATCACCTGGACACTGGCCAGGGACAGGGAGGCCTGTCCCCGGCGTGGAATATTATACAGCTGTGTAAACAGAGTGTCCCTCGTGTGGCTTAGTCAGTTGGGGATCATCGTTTCTTACGCCAAAAGGTTGGGGGTTCCAAAAATAAAAAAAAGTGAGCCAGAGCTTCTGTGGTTCCTATCCATCATATGTAGCTCTGAGAATAAAGCAAGAAGGAGAACCCTGATCTGTGTGTGTGTTTAACAAAACCCTCCCGGGCCTGCACTGTGAGCTCTGCTGGCAGCAGGGTGAACGAGCACAGTCGGCCCTCGGGCAGCCAAGGGAACGAAACACCAGATGGGAGGAGACTGGCAGGGCTGGGAGCAGCGGTGGAGTGAGGGAGCCCAGTGCGCCAGGGACAGTGCTTCCCCTTCCCTGCCCGTGTGGGCATCAAAGGGTGTGGGGAGGCTCGTTCACTGCCCCTGGCTGTCCTTGTGGTGACTGCAGAAGGGACTCCTGGCTCTCTCCCCCCACCCCCACACGTTGGCCTGTTTAGGACCTGTCCCCAGTCGGCATTTTGGGTTTTCTTGATTCCTTTTTTTTTTTTTTTTTGGCCCATAAAACAAACCATTGTAAAAATGGTCCAGGCTGGGCGGACAGCAGGCTCCTTTACACCCAAAATTCCTGCAATCTGTGCCCCCTGAAGCTCCTCCCCCCAATTTTAGAAATATCTGCGGCCACCCTCCCCACCCCCAAAGGCCTGATGGGCTCAAGTTTCTGTTTCTAGAAACCAGAGCTGCTGGCTCCTGGAGGCTGACTTGACTTTCAGACCCCAGGGGGGAGTCACTCAGAGCTTCCTCTTTGTCTGCAGCCTCTGTGGCTTCTCAGAAGGCCACCCCTCCACCCCCACCTTCAGGCCACAGAGGACCTGGCTGCTTTGGGGGTTGGGGAGAAGGAAGGTGCACACTGGAGAGGTGGGCCCAGAGGTCTGGGGCTGCCCTGACCAAGGTCAGGCCCTGGGGATGTCCTGCCTGGGCCCTGGCACTCCTCTGCCTTCCGGGGTGGGTGTTTTGTCCCCGTTTTACAAATAAGCAAAGGGAAGATCAGAAAGCAGTGGCAGGGGACCAGGTCAGAGGCGCAGCAATTTCAATGATCCTGGGTCCTGGAATGGCTGACCCGTGGCAACCTGCCTGGAATGGCTGACCCGTGGACTCAGACTGACAGCAAGGGTGGTCAGCAGCTATGATGCAGGAAGGGGAGAAGGCCTTTAAGGCCTTTAGACCTGAATGTCATGGTGAGGCTCCATACCAGGCAGTGGCTGCTTGGGGGCCAGAGTGGTCCTAGAACAGGGCAGCAAGGGGGCCAGCACTGGAAGGGTGCTTCTGGCCAGCCTGGCTCCCATCTGGACCCTCCGTTTTCCCCGGGGCTCACAGAAGCCGGTTTGGTGGCGTCTAGGAGAGAAGCTGGGTGACATCACCTGGCCAGTTTATGGTCCTCAGAAATCACCTGCCCCGGAGAGGGAGGGGAGCCTCAAAGGAGTCCCTGGCCTTTCATCCACCACTTGGCAGGGCGGGCAGAGGGGGGCCTGGTATCAGGACCCGGCTGGGGGCCAGGGGCCACCCTTGGAGTCGGTGCAGCTGCTGCTTCCTCGTTCTGCCCCGTGCCTGGGCTCCGCAGACCCCACAGGGGAAGTTGGCTGGGGCCAGGAGGGGCGGGGCTGCCTCCAAGTTGCATGCACAGTGCTAGGCTGGGCTGGCCAGAGAGGAGGGTCCTGATGTCACATGACCCCTGCCAGGGATGTGGGCAGACAGCCGCCCTGTGGGCATCATGGGCTTCTCCTTTTCCTCCAGGGTGACCTTGACAGTTTCCTCCTGCCTGTTCCCACTTTCCTTCAAATCCACCAGTAGTTCTCTGCAGCCAAATTTGCTGGGGGGGGGGGGTGTTTGTTTTTAAGATTTGATTTATTACTTAAAGAAAGGGGAAGAGAGAGAGGGAGAGAAACAAGGCCTGTCACCCAGGCATGTGCTCTGACCAAGAATTGAACCAGCGATCTTTCATTTGTGGGACAACACCCACGCCGACCAGAGCCAGGTTTACTGGTTTTAAATCCCAGTTCCACTTTGGCCACATTGACTGTGTAACCTTAACCTCCCTGAGCCTTAATTTCTCCATCTGCAAAGTGGCCCCTCACAGGGCTATGGTCAGGAGTCCATGCAGTGCATTCAGCGGGGTTCATGTGGCATCAGTTACTGTTAGGGGAGTCCTGATACACAGACTCAGTCCTGGACAATCAGCTGGGGCCTGGGGGAGGCCAGTGCAGACAGGCAGCTCTGAGAAGGCTGCCCGGAAGAGGAGGCAACAGAAGAGCTGGTCAGCCAGTAACCACCAAAATGAGAAGTTGGGACCTCAGGAAACCGCTGCCCAGTCATGCAGCCCTAATTTAGACTTCATGGGCGCCCTGCCTGGGCTCCACACCACAGCCGAGTGGCTGGGGAAAGAGGAACCTGCACCCAGAGAAGTGGAAAATCGAGATCTCTCAAGGGAGCAATTAGGGGTGATTCGGGCCGAGCATCGCCAAGGGGGTGAAGCAAGTCTCCTGGAACAGAGGTTACAGAGCTGTGGATAGGGCTGGGTTGTCTCGAATGTTGAGAGCAGGAGGCAGGGAGGCCATGCTACAGCCACCCAGGCATCTGGTGGCCGGAGTGCTGGCCCCACAGTTACATGAACCCACCGAGGGTAGGAGGTCACCAAAAGCCCCTCCCTTTCTGACCCTGGGGCTCCCAGACCCAGGCCCAGCCAGGGCAAGGGCATAGAGAGGCCGACGTCAGGCACCTGGATTTCCACCCTGGACTCTGAGGCATCCATAGCAAGGGCCACAGGCTGGCCAGTCCTGGCCCCAGAGGAGGGAGGGTTTAGAGCCCCAGGGGCTGGCAGGACTCTGGGGAGAGGCTGGTTCTGCAGAGGCCTGGCCACTCCCATTTTACCAGGCTGGAGCAGCTGGGCCCTAGAAGTGTGGTCTAGGGTCATTGATAACTGGCCCTGGGTTAAGGTGCAGGCTAAGCCCCAGGATAGCGGGGTGGACTGGTGCTTTTCTAACCGAGGTCTCCAGTCCCAGAGCTAACAGGACAAGCTCTGGCTGCAGGACGCTGAGTGCTGCAGGCAGACAGTCTGGGTCCCTGCACCCCGCCCCTCACTTCCCACAGGAGCCAACTCAGAATCCGCCTTGCTGAGATACTCAGAGAGCCTCACCTTCCCTTTTCTGCCCCTCCCCCAGCTCCTGGCCCCATCCCCACTGAGCCCAAAATGCGCCCAGTTCATCCAGCTCTCGTTGCACCCCGGGACCCAAGGGGACCCAGCGCCGCCTCCCTCCTGTAAGCAGCTTCTGCCCTCCGAGGATGTGGCCCTGCCGGACAGGCGGATCCGAGAAGAAGCCACTTCGCAGACCCCGCCAGACCCCCAATCTCCTGCGGCCTCGCTGACCCCAGCCAAAGCCTTCTGGGACGACCCTCTGCCCTGGGACCCTCTTCCATGTTCTGGAAGGCAGCCTGGGGCCCAGTCAGGGGCGTTGCAGAGCGTTTAGCAGTGACAAAGCGTCCACGGAAGGGGTCCGCCTGGGGCTGGGCAGCAGGCCGCGGGCCGGCCGGCCGGTGACTACCAGGTTGCCGAGGTCCCTGCCCGGTCGCAGCCCGCAGCGTTCGCCTGCGGGGACCGTGGGATGTCCAGCGGGCCTCCCACCGGCTAGGGTCAACCCGGGAATAGCAAGCTGGGCGGGGGCGGGGGGGGGTGAGGGGCGGTGAGGCGTCCTGACGTCATCGGCGGGCGCCGCGCGCCGCGCCAGAGGCGGAAGGGCTGCAGCCGCGGTACACGAACCACGTGCGGAGCCCCCCAGGTCGCAGTTGGCCCGGCATCGCAGGTGGGACTCCGCGGGGCCACGCGGCGGTGCGCGGGCGGGGGCGCCCGGCGGACCTGGTGCGTCCCTCAGCCTCCCAGCCCGGTGCCAGCCTGGCCTGGCCCACGCACAGGCCGGGCCGGTGCATCAGTTTTCAGCCCGCTGGACGTCCCCAGCCCATGCCTCTCCTGCATCCCCCTGCCACCATCCGCTCAGAAGCCCGCCCTGGGGAGGCTGGGGTGAGGAGTTTTCCTTTGAATCTAACCTGGAGCCGAGGCGGCCTCTCACAGCCGGAGAATGGGTGCCAGGCCCCCAGAGAAGGGCAATGAGAGCGCCAGGTCCCGACTTGTTGGGAAATCCTGCTGTTGCCTGGCCCCCGTCTCTCCATCTGTGATTTGGGCTGATGGCTTCTGTCTCATGACCCAGACCAAGACGGGCTTCAAGTGCCGGCCCGGTTCAGCCCTACTGGGCGCCCCAGGTGGACAGTGCCAGGGCTGGAGCCAGCCACCCCGCTCCCTCCCCACGGCGCAGGATCTGGGTGTCACCATGCACATCCCGCCGCCCCGCTCCTCCACACGCTCATGACCCTCTGCCTCCTCCCAGGGCCTTGGCACTGCTGCAGAGCAGCACCATGAGCTTTGTGGCTTACGAAGAGCTGATCAAAGAGGGTGACACCGCCATCCTGTCACTGGGCCACGGTGCAATGATGGCAGTGTGTGTGCAGCGCGGGGCACAGACCCAAACCCGGCACGGCGTCCTGAGGCACTCGGTAGACCTCATCGGCCGCCCTTTCGGCTCCAAGGTGACCTGTGGCCGAGGCGGCTGGGTGTACGTGCTGCACCCCACGCCTGAGCTCTGGACACTGAACCTGCCGCACCGCACCCAGATCCTCTACTCCACCGACATCGCCCTGCTCACCATGATGCTGGAGCTGCGGCCTGGCTCCGTGGTCTGTGAATCTGGTGAGTTCTTCAGCTTCCTCCGTCCACCTCAGAATTTGACAGGAAGGCGGAGGTCAGGCCCAATGTTCAGGCAGTGTCCAGCGGGCCCTTCCTGAAGACAGGAACACTAGTTGGTTTCTGTTTTAACAGGACCTTTATGGGGAGCTGACTGCAGGGACTGAGGCCAGAATTAAGGAAGCTGGTTAGGAGGCTGGTGCTGTGATCTGAGTGAGAGTCCATGGGACTTGACCAAGAATGGGCCCGTACAAGGTGGCCGTGTTTGGGGCCACTGCGCTGCTTGGTGCTGACCAAGGTGCTGACCGCCATTCCTTAATGCCGTGCTGCAGGCAGATGGTGGCTGGCCCAATGTCACCAACTGCTGCAAACAGGAGCCCCAGGCCCAGGGCTGAGAGACACCCCTTCCTGGAAGGTGGCCAGGGCTACTTCGAGGTGCTCCCCAGGGTGTGTGGGGAGCCTGCCGCATGCACATATCCGAACAGTACCAGTGTCTCGGAGCCCAGGACCTGGGTGCAGGTGGACGTGCCTGAAGGCCAGCTGTTCCCAGGCCTTTCCACAAACAGCACAGCCACAGGCACTGGGATGGCCGAGGGTGGACACTACAGGCAGCACGCAGCCTGGCCAAGAACAGTCCAGGCTCAGGCATCCCAGCTTCCCAGCATGTTCCTTGTCGGCTGGACAGCTGGGGTCAGGAGTCAAAAGGAATCCCCAGCCCTGCTGCTGCCAGCTTTTTGAGGGCCTCGGGCCACCCTGTCCCTCTCTGGGCCACAGTTTCTCCATGTGGATGGTTGGATGGCCCCTGCTGCCTAGCCAGGGGAAGAGTTGGATGCAGGCCCAAGGCTCTGGGCCAGGAGTGGGTGGGCTGGGCAGAGGCTGAGTCCTCGCCACGAGGGCCCTGGGGTGCCGGTGGCAGGTGGGCAGCAGAGCTCAGCCGGTTCCAGCCCATCCCCTGCTGCGCCCTCAGCCAGCGGGCATGCTCTTGGCCCCTCGGATGTGCCGGCTCTCCTCTAGGAACTGGAGGCGCGGCCATGGACAAGACAGACCAGATTTCTGCTTCTCAGTGGGACCGTTTCCATGTGGTGGTTGCTTGAGGCTTGTGAGACGGGGCTGCGTATTTGGGGTCACTCAGAGAGGGGTCCCCACAGCTCCAGCGGTCAGGAGACACCTGTCCGCAGAGGAACATTGAATTGGAGGTGACGAGGAGGAGGTGTCTGCCAAGAGCCAAGGGGGGGGTCACCCCAAGGGAGAGCACGCAGAGGCCCCTGGCGAGGGACACATGGAGGCCAGCATAGCAGGAGCAGGCAGTGAGGCCAGGGAGGGAGCAGCCTTGGCTCAGGGTGTCATTAGGAGTCGGACCCCACCCTGTGTGAAGGGGCGCTCAGCCAGGTCTTGCGGAGAGAGTCAGCCTGGTCTGATGGGGCTGTGGGGGCGGTTGCAGAGTCAGGGAGGGGCCCAGGCAGGCTTGGCAGGCAGGTGGGGACAAGACAAGCCGTGGGTCCCAGAGAGATGTGGAAGGAGTTCCTGGTGGATCAGATGTGGGTGGGAGAGGAGAGAGTCCAGGGCGCCTCACAGTGTCTGCTGAGCAGTGGGTGTGGTGGGTGGGGTTGAGGAAGGCTTGGCAGGGAGCGCACTTGGCGTCAAATTTGGCCTCGCTCTGCACTTGCTGGTGCCGAGCACTGTCTGGGTGTTGCAGGGAGGCGGCGAGTGTGCAGGGGTGCTGGGTAGGAGTCAAGTGGAGGAAAGTGGAAGAATGTGGCTCTGGGGAGTCGTCACGAAGTAGGCGGCAGCTGCGGCTGGGGGGTGAGGGGAGGTCGGAGGGTAGAGGGGGGGCACAGGCCCCAGCCGGGTGCTGTAGGACAGAATCCCCCACAGGGGCAACTGCGTGGTGAGGAGAGGGGCTCCACGGAGAGCTGGCATCACGGTGCCCAGAGGGGCAGCAAGGTGAGGGCAGAGGAGGCTGGAGGGCAGAGAAATAGACCAGCCTGCATGGGCCTGCACTCAGGGTCCTGGGGACCAGCCTCCGCATGGAAGGCGGAGGGGGACAGACCCAGGCCACTTTGTCTGCTCTGTGCAGACACGGTGGAGCCTTGGGCCTGCCCCAGCCTCTGGCAGAGCCCGGTCTCCAGGTCTGGGCAGTGGGGTTTGCTCCCGAGCTGGTTCTGGGCGGGGCAGACGTGTGATCAACCCCTGCTTGCCTGCCCCAGCCCAAAACCAGAGGGCAGCCAGGCCCTGCGTGTGGCTCTCGCGTGGTGCTACTGGCACCTGGGGCTGGCCGGCCTTGTGGGCTCTCTGTGGGTTGCTCGGGGCTCCCAGGGTGGTTTCCCGGGCGGACCTGGGGGTCCCACCTGACATCTGTCCTGTCCCCCAGGCACCGGCAGTGGCTCCGTGTCCCACGCCATCATCCGTACCATCGCGCCCACGGGCCACCTGCACACGGTGGAGTTCCACCAGCAGCGGGCGGAGAAGGCCCGGGAGGAGTTCCAGGAGCACCGTGTGGGCCGCTGGGTGACCGTGCACAACCAGGACGTGTGCCGCAGTGGCTTCGGCGTGAGCCACGAGGCCGACGCCGTCTTCCTGGACATCCCATCGCCTTGGGAGGCTGTGGGCCATGCCTGGGAGGCCCTCAAGGTAGAAGGTGCGCCGGGCTCTGCGAAGGGTGGGCCCTGGCGCTGAGCTGGACCTGGCCGCATAGCACGGGGGCCCAGCAGGACCCAGATTGTACGGGCCTGAGCGAAGGGTCCCTTGGGCTGGCCGGCGGCCTCGGGGAGGTTGTGTGGGGAGCCAGTGGGGCCGGAGGGGACAGGTATCCGAGATCAGGGCCCCAGCTGGGTGCCTGCTTGGTGGGAAGGTCTGGCTGGAGCCCTGTGTGATGTGGCAGCCCCTCCTGTGAGAGAGGCGGTCCTACGTAACAGGGTGTGCCAGAGGCCAGAGGTCAGCCCCTGACCCCAGCGGTTCCCTGCAGAGTTTCCCCTCCCCCCAGCCAGGAGCCAGGCAAGCTGGCCCCTTTTAGGGAAGAAGTTGGTGCAGAGGCGGAAAGCGGGCTCCCAGCCAGGGAGGCGCTGGCTGGGCTCTGGGTCTTTCCCTTTTCTGGAGAAGGAGCCGATCGGGCAGCAGCCCCCTCCTAGCAGCCGGGCCTATATCGAGGGGGAGGCTGCCCCTCGGAGAGACAGATGCCCGGAGGCTCCCACAGCAAGGCAGTGGCCAGTGGGTCCCCTGCCAGCTGGCTCAGGCTCGCCCTGGCCTCCTGGGCCCCGGGCCCCTGGCCCCTGGCTCCTGGTCCCTGGTCTCTGCCAAGGTGGCCCGGGCTGGGGAAGGGGTGTCCCGGCTACCCCACATCTCCGCTCTCCCCAACTTTGCCCTGATACCCGCGCCCCCCCCGCCCCCCGCAGCGACAGCTTTGCCGACACTGGCGGGTGTAGGCCCCGGTCCTAGGGAGGCCACAGCTGGCTGGTTGCTGGCCAGGGAGCCCTGTGGTCTGCTGAGCCTATCCTCCACGTCCCTTCAAGCCCCTCCTCTGGCCCCTTTTTGTTCTCTGGATCTGTTTGTTTTGGGCCCAGAGATTCTTGACTCACTCACTCGTGGGGCTGGCATTTGCTGGCAGTTCCCAGCAGCTCTCCTGCCCGCCTGCCTTGCAAGGCCAGCCTAGTGAGGTGCAGTCCCTGCTCTCTGGGCCCCGGGCTGACCGGCAGCCTCAGACCCTTTCCTGGTGGGGCCTCAGTTTCCCTGGTAAGGTACACAGGGGCAGGGTCCCCTCTTGGGGGTGACACGGTTTCCTCTCTGGGTTGGCGTCCAGCTACACAGGCCTCCTCCGAGCCCAGACCGCCCTGCAGCCCTGGGCATTAGGGCTGCAGTGGCTGGGCCTCGCAGGCCCCCAGTGGCTTGCCAGGTCATACCCCCTCCTTGCCCTGGTGTCCCAAACTTTCCCTGCCAAGGTTGGGACCTGGGCTGGCTCTGGACAAGGCTGCGGGGCGCGGTGGGCACCCCCGGTGGGAGGCAGCAGGAAGAGGCCGTCAGCTCCTGCCCCCACTTCTACACCCTCGGTCTTGTGGCACAGCTCAGAGCAGGCACCTCCAGTTCCAGGAGCTGGTGACAGCCTCTGATTTCCTGTGATGGCAGTACCCTCGGCCGCCTGTGCGCCCCTGCCCCAGCCCCAGCCCATGCCAATGTGTGTGGTTAGAAATGTGTGGTGAGGGCTGTGTGACTAAAGCTGTTCTGGGCGCAGCACACCGGCAGCTATGACGTCAAGACCCCACCCGGCCCCAACCCAGCCCAGCTTTCACCCTGACCCCCAACCCCTGACCCCTGACCACAGCTCTCCATGGCTGAGGGATCCCATGGCCAGCCCCAGGCCCAGGGCCGGGCCCAACATCCACTCTCCTTGCTCTTGGTGGGTTTTTTTTTTTTTACCAGAACCCCCTCCTGGAAGGCCTGGGGGTGGCACTCCCTGGCCACACACAGCCTTCCGGAGGAGGCCGCCCAGCAAGCTGGGCGTTGGCAGGCTGCCTGCCCTCTGACGCCCTGCCCTACTCCCCGCAGGCGGGCGCTTCTGCTCCTTCTCGCCGTGCATCGAGCAGGTGCAGCGCACGTGCCAGGCACTCGCAGCCAGAGGCTTCCTGGAACTGAGCACCCTGGAGGTGCTGCCGCAGCTGTACCACGTGCGCACCGTCAGCCTGCCCACTCCTGACCTGGGGGCCACCCCCGGCCCCGACGCCAGCCCCTTCCGCAGCGGCACGCCCATGAAGGAGGCCGTGGGCCACACCGGCTACCTGACCTTCGCCACCAAGACCCCGGACTAGTGGGCTGCTGGCCAGGAGCTCCAGGGAGCTGGGAGCGCGTGGGCCCAGGCAGGGAGGCGCAGCCTGCCGCAGGCCGCCTTGCGTGGGCAGTGGCCACCAGCCACACCTGTGTGTAGACAGGAGGTGGGTGGGGTGGGGGGTGGGGGCCTCCTAGGTGGCTGAAGTGGGTGGCCAGCCCCAGGCCTTTGGTCCCCAGGGACGGAGGCCTCTGCCCGTCTCCTGCCCTCTCCTGCTCATTGCTACGTAAAGTCCCCGGGACCACAGAACTTTCTGAGTGCTGAAGCCCAGGGGTGCAGGTGGTGGGGCCCAGGTCTCACCCCTTCCCAGGTGGCCCCACGCAGGGAGGGAGGTGGGGGAGCAAAGACTCAAGGAGGAGGGCCAGGGGCTTGGTGCTGCCATGGACTCCAGACCCCCAAGGCCCAGCTGCCATACCAGGTCTGTGGACCAGCCCGTTGAGGGGTCAGACCTACCCTGGCCCCTCCGCCACCATCCCCAGTGCTGGTGGGGCCAGGCTGGTCCAGTCCCCAGGGAGAGGAGGCCCTGCTGTGCTCCCTGGGGCCTAACCTGCTCCAGAGTGGGGAGGGGTGGCCCCGCCCACCTGCCTCTTGTGCCCTGTCCCCTCCCCCCAGCTGCCTCCTGCTCTGTGGCGTGGGGCTGGCGTCACTGCCCTCCATGTCCCCCCTTGGTCTCGGGCTGGGAAGCCCAGGCATGGTGTCTGTGAGGGGCTGGCCCTGACCAAGCCTTGTGCAGAAATAAACACTGTGGCCCCCATGTGCTGACTGGTCTCTGGGGTCCCAAAGGGCCAGAGCCCCACCCCCACTGCAATATGCGGGCTGGACCCCGGTACACACCGCCCTCCCAACCCTGGGCCTCCGGCCCCACAGCAAAGGCTCCGGCTGCAGGGCCAGGTCTTGGATGCTTGGGACAAAGGAGCGAGTGTGTGGCCACCCCCATCAGGCTACAAAAAGGGCCACTTGTCCCTGGGATGGGTGGGGCAGGAGGGAGGAGGGAGCGCATGCTTGCAAACAAGCAAGAGTGTGGCCCATGGGACCCGAGCTCTGGGTGCTGCCCCCTGCTGCCCCAGCCCAGCCCAACGTCTCAGTCACAGCGTGTGTGCCTTGCTGCCTCAGGTGTTTCCTGAAGGGCCCTGACACCTGCTACTCTGGCCCGAGGCCACCCTGGGTTTTGTGGGTCCTTGGAGGGGTGCCAAGCACGGTGGACCTGCAGGAGGACCCATCTCTCAGTGTCAGTGTCCTGGGGTTAGGGGGCTTCCCTGCTCCCTCTCCTGTGCAGCCTCCGGGGAAGACCTTTGTCCACTTTTGTCCCCTCAGAGGCCCTCGGGGTCCTTGGAACCAGCAGTCCTGCCCCAGGGGTCCCACTCCCACTCTCAGGGCCTATGCTGACCTTGGACCAAATGCCTGCCTGGCTTAGGGGACAGAGAAGGGACGTGGCTTTGCCCTGGCTTTTGGGCAAGGCCTGTGGGGTGCTGGCTGCTGGTGGGCTCTCCAGGGCCTATAGAGCACATGGCTGGGTTCCCACGCACCCTTCAGGGTCCCCCTCAACTGTCTCTGCACCCCCCCCCCCAGCAGGGGCATCCTGCTCAACCCTCCTTTGCACCCACAGGCCCCGGGCTGGCTCACAGGGCTGCCTGCAGGCTGAGGAGGGGGGTCCAGCCGTACCCCAGTCCTGCAGGTGGGGAGCCTAATGCCCAGAGAGGCAAAGCCAGTGAGTGACCAATTGTCACACCCGTCACTGAATCAGCCCCCTGGGGTTGGTCACAGGGCAAGGACTCAGCTGGCAACTCCCCTGCCTGCCCCTGCACTCGGTGGCCCTCAGTTTTTCCTCGGAAATCCCCACACCACGCCCTGGGCCGCTCCACCCCTGCCGAGGAGCTAGGACACACTGTCTGACCCTCTGTGGCCCACAGAGCCCCAGGCCAGGGCCCCACCTCAGGGCCCCACCCCAGGGCCTGTCTTGGAGTCCAGGACGCCAGACCACACCGCCTACCCCAGGAAGCTCTGGCCTGGCCTCAGCCGCTGGTGCTGGGTGCCGGTCCTCCCAGTGCCTCTCCAGCCTGTCTGTCATCCAGGCAACATGCCTGCTGCCTCTAGCTCCTGCCCCCCACCCCGCCCCAGTTCACCACACAGGTGGGGAAACAGGCCCAGAGGAGATTCCGCTTAATGGGGTCCAAGCCCACACCCCCCCACCCACCTAGACCTCCCAGGTCAGAGGCCCCTGCCCGGCGTATCCCCCTAGGGTGTGACACAGGCCAGAGCAGGGAGACCCCTGCTGTCATGCGGGAAGGCTCAGAAGAGGGCACTGTGCAGGGTCCGGAGGGGCTGCTGGGAGTGGGGAGGGGAGCAGGCCTTCCCACGCGGGAGCCGGCCAGCAGCAGAGACCTCAGGCTGGCGGAGGGGCCCCCGCTACCCACTCTGTTTGCAAGGCCGCTGAGCACAGGCTGGTCACCGGGCCCAGGGCCCATCTGCCCGGGGCTGTTAGGCTCACTGCCAGCCGGGGCATGTCTCTGTCTCCCCTTGGGGCTCTCCATGTGCCCCGGGGGAGTGCGCTGTTGTGGGGGGCTGGTTTTACCCAGTCCTCAGGATTTGCACAGCGTGAACTGAACACCCTAAATGCCGGAGCCCCTGGCACCCTGGATCCGGCAGGTCAGAGCAGCCTGGCCCGGTGGGCTCCCCAGAACCAGGCACGGTTGGGTAGGAGCAGAGTAGGGGAGGGGTTGGGTCCTGTGCTGGGAGGGGCTGTGGACAGTCGGGGAGGCCTCAGGACAGTCACAGGGGGAGGGTGACAGCCAGGCCACATGCTGCCCTGGGTGGGGGCCCAGGCTCCAGGCCTGCCTGGGTCACAGCCCCCCTCTGGCAGGGTGGGGGCGGGGAGAGATGAAGGGCCACATCAGTCACCGGCGTGCTCACGGGCGGTCCCCAGTTGTTACCTTCAGTGGAGCTGCTGCCACCTCCTCAGGAGCCCCCCACTTTCCATGGTTGATTCCAAGGCCAGAATTTTGGGGCCACTTCTGGGTCCATCTGACACTGGCTTTTGTGCTTTGAGGCACTTGAATAGCTTTTGGCTTCAGGGGTGTTTGAATAGCTTATCGTGGAGAGAGGACTGGACATCGGGACTTCTGGCAAATGCAGGTCACCTCGTCACTGTGCTTAGTTAACTGCATAATAAGACCAAGAATGGGGAGCCTCCAGCTGGGCATTGGCAGGGGGCACTTCAGCTGACCCCCACAACTCCTGAGGCATTCTATCAGTGAGCTGTCCCCACAGCCATGCTGCGTAACAAGCACTCCCCGTGCCACTGCTGGGAAAACTTGGAGGCCTGAAGTGGCCATTGGTTCCTCGGATCTGTGGCCTGGCGGCTCTTGGCTGACTCAGCCAGGCCCGTTGACAAGAGGGGAGGGAGAGATGAAATGTTCCCTTCTGGACAGAGAGTCAGGCACACCCTCTCACGTCCTCCGTTCACGCACCAAGGGCGAGTCTGGTCATGGGGCCATTTTTCAAGCCTTCGCCCACGTGGCCCAACCTCAGGTCAGGGGCTGAAGAGACCTGAAGTTTCAGGGCGGGGGTCCATGGCCCAAGGCACAGGGAGGGGCGGGGGGCAAAGGCAGCGGGTGAGGTGCAGAGTAGGTCCTCAGCGGGAGGGGACTGCAGGGTCTTGCCAGCCTGCCCGCCCTCCCCTGGCTGCATCTCTGTGCCCAGCTGAGGGCATTTCAAAGTCAGGCCGCCTGCGGAGGGCGGCATCAGCCGGAGGGAATTACTCAGCTCCCACCAGGCCAAGAATAGCTCAGAACTGGGTCACTCTAACCAAGCGCTCTGGTCACAGCCTCCAGCCTTTGAGGATAATCAGCTTCCTCCCCGACATCTGTCCCTTCAAAGAGGGGCAGGCCGGGAGCGGGCACAGTGTCCCCATCCAGAAGACGGGGACAGGGAGGGGAGTGTGTCTGAGGCTGTCCTTCCGTCCCTCCTCCCGCTGCCTTTGCTGTCCCTGCCCCTGCCTGGCAGGCACCCCGTCCTCCATGCCCACCCTGCAGCTGCCCCACTCGCCGAGACCCGCTGGCCCCCACACACAGGCCAAGCAGCGTGACTGCCCCGGAGGTGGGGCACTCCGGCCTGGCTCAGCCTGGATGGTGGAGTGCCCCTCCACCGCCCTCCTGCCACCCTCCTGACCTTGCCCTCGATGTCCTGAGTCCCCAGGCCCCAACACCCCAGGCCCCCTCCTCTGAGTCCTTCCTGGGTACTCCTTCCTCCGAGGGCAGATTAAGGCGGTGGCGGGAGCGAGCCAGCCCACCTCTCCGAGGGCTTCCCACCTCACCGGATCTGACGCCCTGGAGCCAGGCCGCCCTCCCCTCCCCACACCAACTGCTCGGGGGATGCAGCCCTTCCCTCCCACAGTGCCTCCCGTGGGCCCGCCCCAGCACTTGGCACAGGGCAACTGAGTCAGGCCCTGCCCTGGGCCCCTCTGCCAGCCCACCCCACACAGCCAGACAAAGCCTGTGTCCTGGGACTTGATGTGGAGCCGGGTCCCTGGCTGCTGAGCTCGGACGCTGGCTTTGGGAGGAGAAGAGATGCTCTGTGGCCTCTTGACAGGATTCAAAGCTCAGCACTCCCCCACTTCCTGTCTCCATGGCAACATCACAGTGCACCCTCCCCTATGCGTGGTCTGCCAAGCCGCCTTCTCGGTGACAGGCAGTCCTCCCTCCTGGCCTTCAGGCCTCTGCTGGCTGCCCTCCTGGCCCACACTGCAGCCCCGAAAGTGCCCCCGGCTGGGTGCAGCCAGGTGCCTGCCCTGCACAGGGTTCTTGGTGCCGCAGTGACGGGACAGCTCATCTACCGGCTTCTCTCCCTCCCAGGGACCCGAGAATTGGACTCAGGTGGGGTCCTTGCATGGCAGTGCCCACCTCTCCAGGGGGCTACTTATGAGACAGAACCTGAGCCCCCTCCCAGACCTCCGATCAGAAAGTGCATTTTAGGTGGATACTCCAGGGGGCTCGAGCATCAAAGTGAGAAGCAGAGAAAGGCCGGGTCAGCCAGACTTTGTCCCTCTTTGCCACTAGGAAGCCCAGAGCCATCTGCTGCCCGTTGGGAGTGTCCCTGTCATTCCCCGATGCTCTTTTCTGATGTCACCCTCCTCCTCCCCCCAGGTGGCCTGAAGGGGTGATGTCACAGGTCCTTGCAGCCCACATGACATTGTCACCTAGGTACACTGCCACCAAGTGGTGCACTGGGATGCCAAAGCCGTCCTTGGAGCCACAGTGAACACCTCCCACCCAGCTGCAGCATCTCTGCCGTGCCGACTTGTCCCGGGTGCTGTTTACCAACTGGGACTGGTCCAGGTGACAGACCACCCACTCTGCGGCCTCCTCCACGGGCATGTTCGTGGCGGGCGGGCTCTGCAAACGCACCACCTGGCTGCCCAGTGACATACAGGTCCCCGCCCCAGACCTGCTGGCTCTGCGACTGGGGGTGGGGCTGCCCAGTGGTCACTGCCAGGAGGGCCAGAGTCTCTCAGGCATCTTCTCTCCTTCCTTCGATTTCTTGAAACAAAATGCACCTTTATGGACTGAAGCAGCTGGGTCCCAGCTTGGGGAGCTTCCAGCGCTGTCTGAGGGGCCCTTTTTGAGACCCTCAGTGGTCGTGGCGTTTGCTGGGGATCCCCAGGACTCTCTCGCGCAGGGTCACTGTGTCCCCAAGGGGCTCCACCTGGCAGGTGCCCCAGGACCCAGGGTGTGAGTGAGCCGAGGTGCTAGGACCTCTGAGGGCTCTGATCTGAGCACACATCACATTTTCTTTGAGAACCTGGGACAGTGCAGACACCTGTGGGTTTGCGGAGGGTATGCCGAAGATGGGCAGAGAGGAGGCCTGGGAGTGTGAGTCTGTCCCCACCTCCGTGACCTTTTACAGGGTAGGAAGGTGTTGGCTTGTTCAAAGGGAAAATGCCCGAGGCTGCTTCAGCCTTGTCTCTGTCCCAGGCTCCACGGGGAAGTAGTCAGTCAGAAATTCCTGCCCTGCCCCGGGGGTCACTTCTCCAGCCTCCCCTGCCAGGGCCACCCGGCACCCTGAGGTGGGGCCAGGGGTGTCTGGTTCTCTGGCTGGGTAAGGGGGCAGCAAGTTCTGAGGGACAGGTGGCCTGTCCTCGCCTTCCACAGGGGCAACAGTTGGCGGCCATTCACTGCTCCCCCCAGGCACTGTGGCCTCGTTGGCCTCCAGTTCTGGGAGGCGGTCCCTCTTCTGGCCTCTGCACTCCAGACAGCCGCCCTGTCTCCTCTTTGCAGACAGACCCTCCTGGCAGCCTTGTCGCTCACCCCGGCCCTGCTGCCCCCCGCAGGCTTCCTGGCCCAGCGCCTCCGGAAAACAACTACAACTCCTTCCACTGCCGTTTAACCTCGCGGACAGTGCGGCCCGGCCGGCGCCAAGCCCGCCGCCCCTCCCAGCCCCTGTCCCGCAGGCCCCAGGCTGCCTCCCGAACCCTGCTCTTCGGTTTGCTAAGACGGCGAATCGAGGCAGGGGCATGGGGCAGGGACGGCGCCCGGCTGAACGCAGGTTCCGGTGGTTGCAGAGCGCGCCCCAGAGCCCTAAGGCACCGGTGGACGCGGCGGGCGGGGGCGCGGGTGGTGCCCGGAATGCCACGTGGGGGGCCGGGGGGGGGCGCCCCGCAGCGGCGACCGAAGTTTGTTGCTAGGCTACCGGCACAAAGGCCATTCCCGGCACCAGGCAGGCGGAAGAAGCCGCCAGGGGCCCAGACCGCCCAACCCCCACCCACGGGACGCGAAGGCCCTCGGGCGGCGGGCCGCTTGTGTGCACGGCCTCCGGCCTCCTCCCCGCGCCCGCCCTGGGCACTCGGACACCCGGGGGCCCTGCCCTCCCCGCCGGCCCCTCCGCCTTCCTGGCCTGGCCTCCCGGCACCCAGCTCCCTTGACTCTCGCGCAAAGCGCCGGGCTCTCAGGGGCCCGCTCGGGCTCTACCCGCAGCCCCGCCCGGCAGGCCCAGGCCCGCGCCTTCCGTGTCCAGCCCGGACTGTTTGTCTGGGACCAGAGCCCCAGGGCCCCACTTCCTCGCTCTGCGGAAAGACTGCCCGGGAGGCCACTGTCAGGGGAGGACTCAAGGCTGGCGTTCCTGCCCCCGAGACCATGACCAGGCCTTTGCCCTGACCTGCCCCCTTCCGTGGCCCCCTGCCCGGCCCTGGCCACCTCCACTGGGGTGTCAGAAGCCCCCAGCAACCCCACAGTCCTGTGGGCGACATCCCTCCCACCCAGGTCTGTCTCTGACCTCACCGTGGTGCCCAGGGTCCCAGCTAAACCCCATGTTCTTTTCCGCCAGAAACGTGTCCAAACCGACCCCCTCCTGGGCGAACGCAGCAGGTGCGGGTCACTGCAACCCCGACAGCAGTGTAGCCCCCAGGCCCCGCTGCGCCCCTTCCACCCCCCACTGCAGGGCTCACAGCTCTCGGGGCTCCGACCCCGCTGGGCTGGCCCCGTGCCAGCACGGGCCCTGCAGCCAGAGGCAGGTGCTGGCCGGACTGTGCTCCACGGGGAAGGTTCCTACGCAGAGGTCCGCACCCTTCTCACAGCCCCACCACTGCAGCCCTGGGCTTTGGGCAAAGGACCCGTACTCCCTGAGCCTCAGGCCCCCAGCCCTGAGAAACGGCGTGCCCACAGGAGTGCCCCAGCTGGGCTCATGCAAGGAGAAGTGCTTGGGGACGCCTCATGGAACTCTCAATCCCCGACAAAGCAGGTGCTGCTGCAGGATTCATAGACAGTGGTCCAGAGACATGCTGGTGGGCAGCCGGCTTGGCCAAGGCCTCCAGCGCCGTCCCCACCACACAGGCATGCACACGCAGGCACACAGAGCACAAGCGCCACGAGTCCTGGGTCCAGGCAGACACTAGTTTCAGCAGCTGAGGACAAGGAGCAAGCATCGCTCTGACTCTGCAGCCTCCCCTTCCCATAGCCCGCATTCGGCTTCCTGCCCTGGGGACCCAAACAACTGGACACAGATGCCCGCACTAGACGGAGCCCCCACCCTGGGCCCAGCGTGGCCTCTGGTGTGTGACGGGGTCTGCCCCTCAGCAAGGCCAGGGAGTGGAGCAACCCGGCCCCTCCCCCACTCCGCCCATTGCGGGGGAAGGGGCCACGGTTTCTCCTGGGCTGCAGAAGGGAGGACAAAGAGGCAGCTGCCAGCAGGGCGGGGTGGGGGCCCAGGCCTTTGTGTGCCCAGCAGCGGACGGTGACCTCATCGCCCGCCAGAGAAGGGCCCTTTCTTCCCGAAGGCGGCCAGCCGTTGGGAATCCACCTGGGGACAAAGCCGCTGCCACTGGGGGGGGGGGCACCCCCTCATGGCATAAATTAGGGAGGGGGCTGTGGTATGGGAGGGGCGGGCGGCTGCGTCTGGTGCCGGGGCGGGGTCACGAACTCACAAGCACGCACACGCCCGCACCTAAGTGACCCCCAGCCCCCACTCCTGGGCCACCTATTCATTCACCTCCACTCCTTCACGCGTCCCCAAGATGGGCTCGGGGGCGCAGAGGAACACCTGGCGGGTGAGGGAGCCAACAGATGGGTGGAGGGCAGGCACCGTCCTCTGGAGGGGAATGGGGACAGGTGTGGGGGTCGCCACGGCCCACGGGCTCCAGGGCTGGGCAGGGTGAGAGCAACTCAGCAGCCAGAGTGTGCTCTCCAACACCCCCAGTCTGTCCCTGTGGGGAAACCGAGGCCCAGCAGGAGCCCAGGCCTGAGCTTACACAGCAGCCTGGCACGCTCCCCAGGTGCGGTCAGGAAGACATTTGGTTATCGAGCATGGTGTCAGGTGACAGCCACCCAGTGGGGCTAAAGACTTCCTGTCCCCAGGGCCCAGGTGCTCCACAAAGCATCCTCACAGCCTTGTTGGCCCTCAGCCCTCCCTCCTCAGGGAGCTGCCCGCCCCCCCCCAAACACACGGAGATGACCCCATATTAGGCCATCCCGGTCGGGGCAGCCCAGGGCAGCCAGTGGCAGCAGGGCTACAGGGACATCATAGGTCCCCCAGAGACCCTGGAGCTGCCCCACGAGTGCACCCTTCCCCTCTGGTGGCTTGCTCAGCCTCCCTAGGCACTGGGGACACTTGTCTCCCCCTCCCCAGGGCCCTGGGCCCAGCAGGCTTCCCGCAGGAGGAGGCAGTGAGCAGGGAGCTGGCCTGGACGGTCAGGAGACAGCCCAGTGCTGTCAGCGGACCTTAGTGTCAGGTCTGAGGGGTCTCCTCCACAGAGTGGCCATCCCCCTGCCCTGGTCAGGCCGATGACAGAGGCGAAAAGGCGTCATGTATGAAGAGCACCCCCTGCTGTGGGCCGTTGCTGGAGGGCTGGGCGGGCAATGCAGGCTCCATCCTCCATGACCCTGGCCAGCCCCTGCCACTGACTCTGTCCTGACTTGGGGGCTTTGGTCCGAGGCCTGTGGCCAAGGTCACAGGGACTTCAAAGGCTTGCAGTCACCCAAGCAGCACAGGGAGCCCCTCGATTTCTGGGGCTGGAAACGCCCACAGTGCCCGCCTGCTGGGTGCCAGGCATCTCTATACCCCCTTTAAGAACGGGGAAACACTCTCCCGGGCCTGGGCCAGCATCCGTGGTTGTGGTGGGGGGGGACCAGGAGGAGGCCCCAGGCGTCCAGGGCACTAAGCCCCAAAGGCCAGGGCATGTGGGCCCTCCATAAGTCTGAAGGCCCCGCCCCCCCAGCAGGGAGCCGGGCTGGGCGGGGCGGCTGTGCGGAGTAAGTAGGCCAGGGCTTTGTGCTGCGTTGCTAGGGCCCGGCCCCCGCTGCTCTGCGGGCTTCCTCCCGGGCCGCGTTCCCAGGACGCTGGAGCAGATGCCAGGCATCCCTCCCAGCCCTGCCTGGCCCCGCCCCCGCCCCCGCCAGGGGCTGCTCTCCGCCTCCCAGCCCTCCTCCCCCCAGGCCCCTCGCCCACCCACAGGCTAGCAGGGCGCCATAGCGGGGCGTGTGTGTCTCACATTGCCCCCCACACACACGTGTACACACATGTGCATGGCACATGCACACTAATCCACACGTGCACACACATACATGTGTGCACACACGCGCATGCTTCACACACATGCACTCACACTCGTGCACACAGAACACACGCCCACACGCACAGCATACATGCCCACCACATGCGGTGCTGGGTGAAGCTGCAGGCACCCCTGAATTTCAAGTCTCCGAGGGCTTCCTGGACACCCCCAGGCAGGGTGGAGGAGGGAGAGCAGGGGGAGGGGAGGTGCAGGCTGGAGCCCAGCTTCAGAGGCCTTGGCCAGGGACTGCCCTGCTACTTCGTCTGTTTGCTGACTCTGGGAAGAAGGGGGGGCGCTCTGCTGGCCTGGGGTTCAGGGGTAGCGCAGGCCTAAAGGGAAGAGGTGAGGATTCTCCTCTGGGAGGTGGGGGGGCCTGCTGGCTCCTCCCCACAAGTGGCTGCTGCCGCCCCCACCCTTGGGTTCCCCGTGGACCTCACTGAACTCAACCCCACCACAAAGCTCCCTGCCCACGTCACAGACAGTGGCCTAGACAGACTGGCGGGCAGCGGCCTTGGGGCCTACGGAGTCCTGTCCTAGACGGACGTCAAAGGGTGGAGCCCGAGCACTGGAGGGGGAGCTGCTGGAGAGCAGCGGTTAGGCCCCCACCTGGCCTGGCTCTGCCCTGGGCCACCCTGCCAGGCCCCAGAAGAGCAAGCTAGGCCTTGGGCTCCAGTGCGACCGCCCCACCCCCATCCCACTTGGCTGCGGGGGGCGGTGTGGGGCCAGCCTCCAGAGGCCTCCTTGCATGTCAGGTGCAGGTCAGCTGTCACCTGAGCTGTCCTGGCGCTGCCGACCCCTCAGTGCAGTATGGGGGCCCTGTTGGCTGAGGTGGGCCCTGGAAGGCCTCTTGGAGGGACATTGAGGCTCGGAGAAGGACACGGCCTGGCAGGGCTCCTTGAGCCCCAGGAGCAGCGGGGCAGCCATAGCCTCCCACCCACTACCCACAGCAGTCTTTCCCAGCCCCGAGGGTCCAGGCTGCCCACATGCTGGGGCCCTTCCTTCCCTCCCTCCAGTTCCCTTTCTCAGCCCTGCTGCCCCAGACCCCAAAACACAGCAGCCCCAGGGGGCACAGGGGCAGAGAATGGTCGGGCAGAGGGTCTGTCCAAGTCCAGAGCACCACGGAGCCCGCGGGGTGCACTTCGGGCCGTGGCACTGGGGGTGACGTGGCACTTGTGTGGGTGTGAAGGTTGGGGGTGAGTTACCCAGGAGTGGGGATGGGGCTCCTTGGAGATGCGGGCGCAGCACCCAGACCTCCCCGCCCCCACCCATGCTTGGCACCCCAGGGCCTGGGCCACGTGCGCTGCCGGTGGGCGAGCTGGCCAGGGCCTGAGATGGACCTGCTGGACGCCCAGTGCCAGGAGGGACAGGTGGGGATCTGTGCCCAGCACAAGCATATGCACCGCTCTTGGGCAGGAGGTGCAGCCAGACCGTGGCCACCTGGCCACCCTCAAGAAGCAGGTGCACCCAGTAGGGGCCCAGGCATGACAACCACGTGTAGGCTGCCTGGCCACTCCAAGCTGCGCCCTCCTTGCCCCGGGCTATGCAAAACCGGGGTGTGGGCGCCGCCTGGCGGCCACTCAGAAACCCTGCAGGAAGGTGGGGCGCGACAGGCCCGGAAACTTCAAGGTGGAGGTGCTATGGTGCAGGCCCACAGTGCTGAGGGCCCGCCCTCTCCCCGCCGCCTGGCAGGCCTCCCAGCGTGGTGAGGCTCAGACGAGCCTCTTTGGGTCTCACATGGAGGGACTCTCTGGGGTACTCTGCAGCCACCAGGGTACAGGCCTAGCACATGGCCCAACACCCAGGGCCAAAGTCACCAGGCCAGGCCTGGGGGACTGCTCCGGCTTGGGCCAGGGAAGGGGCTCCCCCACAGATGGGCCACCAGGATCTGGCTCTTTGTTCCAGGAGCCTCTGGCCCAGGATGCAATTCTGCCTCCCCAGGCGCCCACAGCTTCTCCCACAACCAGCATGGCCCCTTGGGGCTCTGCCCTCCTCTGCACCCCCACTCCCCATCAGGCTGGGCACTCTTCTGCAGACCACGTGGCCCATCACCACAGGGCCACCCCAATAGCCTCCTTGGTCCTAGGGTGCCTCCTTTCTTTGAGTGGCTGGGTCAGGGGTCAGCACAGGAAGAAGGAACCGGGGCTTCCCAAAGGAAGTGAAGCAGGTAGACCCTGAAGCCCAGGGCCCTGCCTCAGGCTTCAGGAGGGCCCGCAGCCAGGCGCCGGGCTGTCCCAGGCTCCTGGGA
Organism: Tonatia bakeri; assembly: GCA_004024845.1. Classification (NCBI taxonomy): domain Eukaryota; kingdom Metazoa; phylum Chordata; class Mammalia; order Chiroptera; family Phyllostomidae; genus Tonatia; species Tonatia bakeri. The sequence goes on along the minus strand of PVIA01004440.1, from coordinate 29,186 downwards.
CCCAGCTGGCCTCCAGGCCCTGGCAGTGAGAAGACAGAAACAGTGGGGAAGGGCTCAAGAGCCGTAAGGTTCTTATGCCAATTAACAAGCCACTCACCATGACCACGGGGCGAGGACGAGATGGAGGGAGGCAGACCGTGCTGGTCAGACGGGGAGAGAGCCAGGGGCCTAGTGGCCCGGCTCCTGAGTGCCGAGGGGCAAGACCACCCCTGCTTTGAGGATGAGACGGAGGACCCACTCCCCAGACTTGGGGCAGAGGAAGGTGCTAGCACACAGCATCCATCCTGTTTCCCACAAAAAGGGGTCCTGCCCTTTGGAACTCAAGCCGCATCAACTCCGTGAGGCCTTGGCCTTGGACCCCGAGTGGGCAGACAGAGCAGGGCCAGGCGGACCCCAGTCCAGGGGCGGGGGGGCTCAGGCCCAAGCTGTCTGCTGCTGTGCGGGCCCACGGGTCCTGAGGCTGGGCTGCACGGGAGGCGCTGGCTGCTGGCGGTCCATCTGGAAGCACAGCCGGGCACGGTTCAGCGCCTTCTGTGGCAGAAGGCTCCCCAAAAGAGGCTCCCACCCATTCTTCACTGCAAAAGTCAGCTAAAGGCCTTTTAAACTTCATTAAATAATTAAGGTTATGCTGACATGTACAATATTGAATGATCCTGATACTGGAGACACTCTGTTAGAACAGCCACACAGCCAGTACAGAGGGGACCGGAGCCAACACGCCAGAGTGGAGTGCCTTCGGCACACACCAAATTCGACGGCAACTACGTCTCCAGTTCTTACAAGTGCCAGACAAGTCAAAAGCGGAAAAGCTTTGCTTAAAAAAACCGTATGTACAGGGTAAGCTTAGACCCTCAAAAACCAGGGGAAAAACGGGTTGAACTTCAGCATGCCGAACCACACCAGAGATACGCAGCCCCGGACACAGAGGAACAGAGTATAGAACCGCACTGAGCTGACACGCTGACCGCGTTCGTTTTCATGTTGCGAAGGCTTGTCCCTGTGGCTGGGCCACGAGGCAGGGCGAGAGCAGAGCCCTCGGCTGGGTCTTGCACCAACGTGGATGACACTGCTGAAGGCCGGCCACAGTTTTAGGGGCGGGTTTCACTTCTATTACACTCTCAGGTCAGGTCATAAACACACAGTACGTGGGAAGCCCAACTTAAAGAGGACGGGGGCTTGGATGGCTCCCCGCAGAGACTGGAGAAGCCGAGTTGTGCTGGGAAGGCTCCATATGGGGGAGTCCAGTATGAGAAGCCTGAACAGGCTGGACACGGGAAAGCCTGCCCTGTGACGAGCCCTCGAGGCTGGTCTGACTGTTCTGATGACCCACAGGAGCAGTGCTGAGGGGCAGCGGCCAGGCTCAGCGCCCTGACCCCACATGCTCGGGGATGAGCCGGAGCCGGCTTTCCGTAGCCTGAGGAATGAACGGTGGGCAACGTGGATGCTTCTGAAGGAGACGGCGCGTGACCTCCGGCTGTGGAGTTGGAGTTCGGCGGCCGCAGGTGCCTTGGGTGCCTCACAGGGAAGCCTGAGTCCCAGAGCGGCCTGTGGGGACCCTCAGTCACAACCCACAGCAGCGATCCCACGGCGACTCTGGCCGAAGCGAACTGCCAACTAACTCGCACTGAGACAGCACTCGGTTGCCAGGAGCTGGGTATGCAAATGGGAGGGCTCCCTTCCCTGGGACCCCGACAGGCCCACAAACCCCTGTGCTAGTAGGAAGGACCCAGCAAGGGCTTTGAAGGCCGGGCGGAGACAGAGTGGTCTACCCAGGGACACACTTCTGTCATCTGTCACAAAAGGTGGGGGATACACAGGGCTGTTCCCCCACCTGTCTTATATTTAGCTGTTTGCACAAAGTTACGAAATTACTGTCTCTGAGAGGTGACAGATGACCCGAGTTCCCAAGACAAACTGGAATGTGATCGCCCTGTGAAAGGCGACCTCAGAAAGGATGGCCTGTCAGTGTGACCCTGACAGCATCACCTTGTCAAGGCACAGGACTCTGGGGACTCTGAGGTTTACCAACGGGCAACCTGGGGCCTCGGGAAGAACTTACGGGAACACGTGTGGCAGAAGTGGCAGAACTCCACACACTGACAGGCTGTCCTGGCTCTTTCCTGCCCGCTGAAAAGCCCCGTTCAAGTCACATGAGCAGAGGGGGCCCAGCAGGCGCTGGGAGCCCTGACTCCAACCTGGGCCCTGGGGTGCGACGCTGAAGGTACCAAAAGCCAACGGCCTCAGGCCTTGGACCGGCGGCACAGGTCTGGTCCTGCAGCCGCAGACGGCACCCACCCCGCCTGCCCGGCCATGGGTCACAGCCGCCCGTGCCCAGCACGGGCAGCACAAGCAGCCGTCTTGTGCCACCTGTGCGGGACGCCGGCCATTCCTCTTGTCCTTGAAGTCCCACCCCACAGACGGGTGGCCTCTTTTATTGGCAAGGTCCGTCAACTTCCTTGAAATGCTCCCATCGAGAGTCACTAGGGAAAACTGTAACAAAAACAACTTGAAAGTAGTTTTAAGTTGCAGGTGTTTGATTCCCTGCAAAGCAGTCTCAAAGGTTTCTTTGCTATGGATTCTCACAATTTCCCGTGAGAATTTCACACACAAATAACACCCCCTCCCCCATGCAGAGTATGGGGAGGAATACTCCGCTTTTCAGACAAAACCTTGTGAAAGAACAGACCACCCAGAAAGACAAAGAAGGCCCCCCCATCAAAATGGGCGGGGCCACCCGGGATTCACTCCAAGAGGCAGAACGCGGTGGCTGCTGGGGGCTCCGACCTGGCGCGTGAACAAACCTCCCCCGAACGCACCTGCTTGGTCATGCAAGGCTGGGGCTGTTTGAGCAAGGGCTTTTTATGCATTTTATGCTTTTGCACGACCTACTTAAAAATGACAGAAGGAGCCCCTATTCCATTTTCGGGTGGAAAAACAAAACACAACATGCAGATAATCCAAATGGAAAAAATCAGTGTGCTGTAATGACATTTGTTTTGCAACATCGGAAGCAGCAGATACTGAATATAATTTGCTTAAATCATAAATACTGAGACTGAAATGTGTGCGCGTCAGCCACACGCAGGCCCGACGACCCGGAAGCGCTCCGCGCGTATGCGCGCGCCTGTGCAAAGTACAGACCCGGCAGGCCCGGCGACCTCAGTACTCCCACTCGTCGGACTTGAGGTCCAGGTAGCTGAGGATGCTCTGCGCCAGCTTCACAGCCTGCTTGCGGGCGGCCTTGCACCTCTCCTCGCCCTGCGGGTCCACGGCGTCCAGGGCCAGCAGCTGCTTGGTGAGCAGCTCCTCCAGCCGGATGTAGTTCTTATCGGTTCGGTTCCCGTCAAACGACAGCACTTCCCCCAGGATCTCGGACAGGTGGCCCAGGATGTCCCAGACGGCTCTGTGGGATGGGTGCTCCTCACCTGTGAACGCCTTTCTCTTCTCCAGGGCCTCCTTCAGGTCCACGTGCGTGATGAGGGTCTGCACCGCAATCACCGCCCTCCTCCTGGCCTCGCGGATGCAGGGGTTCCGCTCCAGGCTCACCTGGTCCAGCTGGCCAATGAGGCCCTGCAGCTCCGTCTTGGAGCTCAGGTACAGCTCAGGGGGGCTCTGGGCTTGCAGCAGCTCGTCCTTAATCTCCCGCATCCTCGTGAGGACCTTTTCTATCTCTATGATGGAGTGGTTCTGTCCCAGGTCGAAGGCGTGGGTGGCGTCGGCCTCCTCTTCCAGGTCCAGGTACTTCAGCAGCTTGTTGATGTCCTCCACGACCTCCCTGCGGTAGTTCCGCACGTCCGTGCGCCCGCACACGTCCAGGGCGTCCAGGTCCGCCATCAGCCCCGAGAGCACGCAGGACAAGTGCCTGCATGTCTCGTCGCCGCTCACGCCCACGAGCAGCGCAATCAGGGCGCCCCTGGCCTTGTTCACCTCGCACATGACCGCGTTGATCCTGGCCACTGAAGGGTGCGCGTCCTCGGGGAGCGGCAGGGACGACTGCTTCCTCGTGCAGTCCTCGATGATCTCCTGCACCGCGCAGATCTTGGCGAGGGTGTGGTACCGCGCTTTCCGCAGGGAGATCTTCCCGCCTGTCTTCACGTGAGTCAGCCGCAGGATGATGTCCTGGATGCCTTCCTCGAACGCCTCGGTCTCGCAGGGGCCGCCGCTGTAGAGCGGCACGATCTTCTCCTCCACCAGGGACTGGGCTTCCTGGAAGATGTTCTGGATCTCCATTCGATGCGGGTGGCTTGCGTTCTGCTCCAGCTCCTTAAGGAGCCGCTCTGTCTCTTGAGCCGCCCTCTTCCTGGCTTGCTGGACGTCTCCTCTCCCTTCCGTGTCGACAGAATCTATTTCAAAAAGCTGTTTCATTAGCATCCTCTCCAAGTTCTTGTAACTCTTGTCATTGGGCAGGCCGCTGAAGCTGACGACTTGCTGTTCCAAACTTTTCACTTCCTTCTGGATTTCCTGCAGCCTGCGGATGGAAGGGTGTTGGTTTCCCATGTCCATGCTTCGGTGGGGCTCGGTTTCACAAGCACTGAAAGAGGACCAGAGCGACAACTTATTACACGGCAGAGTCTCTGCTGAATGGCAGCCCCGTATTGATCAATGGATTCTAAAATGCTCATTTTGAAAAGCCATGTTCAAAAAGGCCAGTCACTAGTGCAGTCCAGGGAACAGCCAGGCGCAAGGACAGGAAGGAGGGACTCACCGACTCCCGTCCCTGAGAACAACCCACACAGCCCAGCGCCGCAGACCGTAAGAGGTGACTGCAGTCCGCGAGCTGCAGCTCTGGGCCCTCGGCGCCAGTCCCTCCAGCGGCCACTGGAGCAGCAGGAAGCTCTTGCTGCGTGGGGCCGAACTCTCTGCCCAGAACGCACAGGCATCTAACACTGGACGCAGTCAGTCCGCACCCGCAGGGCCGGTTTGTGGAATGTAAACCAGCCACTCCGCGGCCTTCGGGGCTGACCGGCTTATCTCAGCTCCCATCTGACCAAAAGCTATCTATGTCCGAGTTTCCGGAAAAAGTAATTCTAAGAGAAACAAACACCCACAGAGGTTCCCAGACACCCCTGAAGGGCCGCTTCCAGGGTCCTCTGTTCTCCCCACCCTTCCAGCACCTCACAGACCTTCCCTGCAGGATGCGAAGTTCCACAGGCAGGGAAGGGCCCAGGGTTATGCCAAGGGCACCGTCCTGGGCTTTGGGAGCCTCGCACCTCCCCTCCCCCACAAAATGTGACAACTGTGAATAGCGCGCTCACTAGCTTCCCGTCATGCTCCTGGGTTTCTAGGAAACAGCTCACTGGAGAGGAATGGATACTAGATGGAAACCACTCCCTCGCGGGTGACCGAGCCACAAACACGCCTCTGGAGGCCAGGAAGGGCAGGCTGCCCGCCTTCTTTTCTCCACGTTCCGCTTCCCGCCCGGCACTTTACCCAGAAAAGAGCTAAGCTGGTTTGGTCTTGGCTTCCCGTAGGTGAGTGGCGAGGTGGAAGATCAGCCCTTTACGGGGTGCGGCACCGGCCCTCAAGCTGCATCCCTCTCGCCCCTCCCGGCTAGGTCTGAACCGGGAAGCCGGTGAAGGGGCCGGCGGTGGCAGTGGCAGCTACTGGCCGCGGCCAGCCGCTCCAGGCGTGTCGCCCGGGCCCCCGACGCGCCCGCGAGCCTGACCTCACAATGGCCCGCGGGGGAGGGGGCGGCTCCACTCCACCCGGCCGGGGGAGCCAGCGGGAGGAGAAGATGCCGGTTCGGCTAGGAGACCCGGCCTCGCCCGGCCCACGTCTGATCGAGCGGCCCCGGCTGCACCGAGCCCCGCGAGCGCCGGGCAGGGGCGGTCCTCAGGATCCGCGCCTGGGGTGGGGGGCGTACTGCCCGGCGAAGGCGGAAGCTCGCGAAGCTCGCGCGCCACGCTTACCTGGGCCGCCTGCGCCATCGCGTGCGCCTGCGCCTTCGCACGCCCTGCCGCCGACACCGTGTGAGTCCGCAGCTCCCGCGGTCGCCGGCCTGGCAGCCCCGCCCCGGGCCGAACGCCCACGACCCTGGGAAAACGTCCTCCGCCGTCGGGTCGCGCTCTGCGCCGAGTCCGCCGCTAATCGTCGTGCTCAGCAGCCCAGAGTGGCCGCGGCCAAGGAGCGGCTGCCGGAGCCGCCCACGCCGTCCCGCCGCCCCCGCAGCCCATCCCACGCGGGGAACGAGCACAGTCGGCCCGCCGTTCCCCGCCCTCTGACTTTGCGACCTGCCGTAAGGCAGCCCATCCCACCGTCGCGACTGCGCCGTGGGAGCCGGGGAACGCGGGCCATGGCCGCCTGGCGGGCCCTGGGGAAGACCCGTCACGCTCCTCTGAGCCGCGCCTTCGCCGGCCGCGGCTGTCGGCTCGCCCCGGAGCGCGGCGCGGAGTGCAGGGATGCGGCGCCCGGCCGGGTGAGCGGGGTTCCCGGAGGGGTTGGGCCGGGAGGGGTGCCCGCTCAGGCCGCGCCCCTGGGACACCTGTGCCTCCGGCACCCATCGCGCCCCGCTGCGGCGGCCTCTGCGCCCCCAGGTCCCGGGTCAGCCTCTTGGTCCGGGGAGCTGGGCCACCGCGCCCGCGCAGGTGATGGACTTGCTGCTGTCGCAGGCCAGGTGGCGGTTGGTACGTGCCTCTTTCCCCCTCGAGGGTAACAGTTCCTTAATGAACTCTTGAGGCGCACAGCATGTGCTTTTTTGTGTCTGTATTTTGATTTTGTTAAGATTTTTAGCGTCAAGAAAAAGACCGTTGGTGCTTTTCTTCCAGCGCTGGCAAACTTCGTCATCGTATTTTGTGCGACTTAACGTTGACACCTTTTTCTTCCTTGGAAACTGCGCTCTGCGCGTATTCCTGGCCAAAGATTCGCCAAGGCCCATGTCCGTCAGGCAGGTTCTGTGAGTCGTACTTCTCCGGGGAAGTATGTTGTGTTTCGGGGAGTCGGAGGCCTTTATTCCAGCGGCCACGTAAAGTGCTGACTAATGAAATAGTTAAACGAAGTACCCAACACCGAGTTTGCTGACGGGCTAACGAGGGGGCCTGGAAAGCCGGGGTGCAACAATCATTAAAGAAAGGTACAAAACAGCCCATTTGAAGAATGCCAAAATGTGTGTGTCTGTGAGTTTCCGTGCCTTTTGGTCTGTTGTTACTAACATTCTTTTATAAATGTGGCTTTGAAAGCCTGTCTAGGTGAGAGTTTAGAGGAGGAGTTACCAGGGCAACGGGTCCCTCAGACCCTGGGCCCCTGGCTGGGTCCCTGATACAGGATGGCAGCTCTGACCTCTTCCTATACGGTATCATCCCACCTAGCACCTCACTCCTGGGGCAGAGAAGTCCTGAGAGCCCTCTGGCGGGGCAGACAGCGCCACCCTATCCCGGCGCTGATCCCCAGGAGGAGCCCCCTCCCGCCGTCTGCGGTCACAGTCCAGCGCTGGGAGCCAGCGCCGCGCACCTGTTGGACCGCAACCCCGCGAAGGTGGAACTGCTGCCCCTGCTACAGACCCTGCCTAGCTTCAGCATGACGATGGCATTGGTGATGTGTTTTAGGTGGGCCCCCTTATCCTAGATACAGCAGGGGTGGAAAAGGGCAGTTCTTACCTGGGGCCGCTGGTGTTGGCTTTCTGTCCCATCTTTGTGTGCCTCCAGCCGGGTTCTAGTTTCTGCCAGAAAAGTGTTGCAGAACCTGGGCTTAGGCTTGGGAGCTCAGCTCCCAGTGAAGAGTTCTTGAGCTGCTTCCTGCCTGCTGACCCCTCCTCTCTGTAGCTTAACGTCATTGGTCTTTTAACCTGTCTGCACCTCTCGATCATGGGGAAGACTTTGAAAGCCGTGGGCCGCCCTGGCTGCTGTGCTCAGTGGATGGAGCAGCCGCCTATGAAGTGTGAGGTCGCTGGTTGATTCCCCATCGGGCACATGCCTGGTGCGGGCCGGCACCCAGTTGGGGGCGTGCGTTACTCTCCTTTTTTTTCTACCTCTTCTCTCTGTAAACATAAATATAATTTATTTTTATTTAAAAACATCAAATCAGTTGGTTGCCTCTCGTACTCCCCCACCGGGGACCTGGCCCACAACCCAGGCATGTGCCTTGACTGGGATTTGAGTTGGAGACATTTCACTTCACAGGCCAGTGCTCAATCCACTGAGTTACACCAGCTAGGACATATAAAATCTTCAAAAAAAGAAAGAAAAAGAAAACCACAGGGCCCCCCCTGCCCCTGCTCCCCCCCCCCCAGGATTCTGATGTGGGTGCACCGGGATGTGGGCTGGTCACCGTGCAGTTACTTATTATCGGTGTCCACCGTTTGTGTAGCCTCCCCTCCCCCACCTCATCTCGCCCCAAGTTCATCGAGGTGTAACGCCAGGACTTTAAGGGCGAGTGTCCTCGCCTCTCCTGTTGGAGTGCCACTGGACACCTGCCGGGCGCTAATATTTGCCTGTCTGTGTTCGCTGACCTTTGTGGCGATGGTGAATGTTCATCGGGCACCTGTAGGTGCTGCTCCGAGAGTCCCACAGGGTTGGACTCACAGGCCTCAGGGCTCCATGCAGGCATTGCTCTTGCCACCCTCATTTCACAGGGGAGGCGACTCGGGGACTGGGAGACTGAGGGCTTTCCCGAGATTGTTGCGCCTGCACGTGGGGAGTGTGTGTGCGTGCGACAGTTACGTCCAGAGGAGAGGCAATGAACTTTTTCTTTTAGTAATGTTTGCATCAGAAGGATGGGCGGGCCCTCTGCGTGGAGAGGCAGCACTCGCTCACAGGTAACAGAGAATGGAAGTGCTGGTCACGTGTTTTGCTTAGATTTTCGGTACGGAGAACACTCTGCAAACCCCGAAGTGTAGGATAAACATCCTGAGGAGGAAGGTGGAACTCAATGTAAACTAGACACCAGAGAGAGGTCTCGTGGGATTTTAAAGTTAACGTGGCATTTCTAGGGTTTCAGTAAATAGATGGAAAAATTTACTGAAACAAAGGGTTTCAGTAAATAGTTGGAGAAATTAAAGCTGGGAGGGGAAGACTTCAAAAACCACGTTCGACTCCATCATTGTAAGGGTGAGGAATGTGGATCCCAGAGCGGTCGAGTGACAGGCCTGGTGATGCACAGGAGAGCCCAACTCTCGCGAGGTTTCCCGCTCTCTCGGCCCAGAGTTCTCACGTCACTGTAGCAGGGCCCCCCACACCCCAGGAAATGGGGGAGGGTTCTGCACTACGCAGGAGTGACTGGAGACTTAGCCCCTTGCTGAGCGCACCGCTGGGAGCGGGACGCTGGTCCTCGTGGGTTGGATGGCCGGACACGCCCACTGGCTTGGGGCGCGCGTGGCATTCTGGGAGAGGACCTAGGAAACCGAGCGCTATGGGGCGCAGGAGGGCAGCTGGTTCCTTCCCCTTTGCGGGGCGTGTCAGTGGTGGCCAGTGGGGCCTGTGCTGTGGCCTGGGGCAGCGGCCGCTGAAAGATGCCGAGCTGGACCGTGATGAGACCTGCTCGCCCACCCACGTTCACGACACCTGGGTGGGAGAAAGGCTTCCTGGCACGACTTTGGACTGTGCTGGCCGAGGTGACGGGGTGGCTTCTCTTCGGGTGTCCTGGAGGGACCGGCTCTGAGGCAGATACTCGCCGCGGTTCCCAAAGCCCCGGTTCCCAAAGCCCCGGTGACGGCAGCCAGCGCCGTGAGCGGCGTTCGCTCCCGTGTTGTCTGGGTCCGGGACCTGTGCGCCCGTGCTGTAACAGATCTCTGAACAGCTGTTCCTGATGCTTCCTCGGACGGACTTCTTCCCCCTGACTGTTGTCACCCAGGTGTTTTAGGCAGAAACTTGCCATTAAGTAAAAGATTCCATTCTTTTCCACCGAACTCTGTCTTCGGAGGTTTGCCGGGTAGGCGGTGAGCGGTAGCCCCGCCCCCCACGGTTGGGCTCAGTGACATTACCAAGTGCTTTTCCTCGCCCAGTGAAGCGGCACAGGAGCCGCCTACTCTGTTACCGTGCAGAATTTCACGGGCTCACCGGCTTTCTTTCCCTGTCACGCAGGATCCTTTGAAAGTATGTGCAGAGATTGTCAAGTACAGAGCATTGCTCTGCATCCAGTGCCTGCTTCTGCAATGACCGACAGGTGCCGTTTACCTTGTCCTGACCCCCGTCCCGCACTTCACCCCACCCCTGGCTCGGGTCATACAGTGGCGGTTATGACGCTGAACTTCGTTTGCAATTATTTCAGTACCTTTGAAAGGCAGGGACTTAAAAAAGATATGTAAACAGAATGCCATGTCACACCTAAAAATATGATAATGGTTCCTTAATTCCAGCAAATGGCAATGCTCAGATGTTTTGGATTGTCTTAGAAACGGCTTTTTTTTTAAAGAGGTTTGTTTTATTCTTATTTAAGAGAGAGACAAGCATGATGTGAGAGGAACATAGATCAGTTGTCTCTGCACATGTCCCAACTCGGGATCAAACTGACAGCCCAGGCCTGTGCCCTGCCTGGGAATCGAGCCAGTGACCTGTCTGTTGGTTTACAGGGTGACCCTCGGCCGGCTGAGCCACCCGGCCGGGGTGGGACCATTTTCTTTTACGTTGTACTTTGATCAGAGTGGGAAAGGTCTGCGTGTTATGATTGGCTCATGTGCTTCTCTCTTTCTCAGTCTCTAGGTTTTGACTCCACCCCCTTCCTTCCTTTAAAAAAGCAGTTCATTTGGGGCAGGGAAAGGGCGTGCCCTTCCAGCGTCCTTGCCACCTGGGGTCTCGCTGGCTGCGTCCTGTGGTGTGACCTAACATGTCCCTCGGACCCTGCGTCTCCTGCGAGTTGACAGTAGTGTCCCGGAGCCATGTACTCATTTATACTCGACTCATTTTTCTTTTCCTGAGAAGATGGCTCCCTGGTGGCGTGGAGTTCCATCGGGACTGATTGCTCTCCGACGTTAAACCGGCCTTGCACCCCTGGTTTTGAGTCATCTTGGTCCCGAGGTGCCGGCCCTTTGCGGGTGTGCTGATTTGTCTGGGCGTCTCCAACCCTCCAGAGGAAGAAGCTTTCGGCTCCCCACTCTGCACAGTTGGGGCCGGGACCAGGCACCAGGGACCAGGGATGTCCTCGAACACTCCGTCTCGCCGGTTCCATTCCTCTCACCCTCTCCTGGTGCTGGGACTCGGGTGCTTTCGGTGCTGTGCTTGGGCACTTGTGGGAAAGAGGGCTCAGGGACAGGTCCCCACCCTGAGTCGTGGCTTCTGGAAGGGGTGGCCCCAGGGTGGGTGTGTGCTGGGGGCCTCCGAGGCCTTTGGTGGAGTGAGGGACCGGAGCCTGGCAGGCACTGGCTGCACAGGAGAAGCCGGCAGGTTACAGGTAGGGACAAATGCTGGAAGCTCAGCTCCCAGGCTCAGCCCTGCAGGGGTCCTCAGACAGGTGAGAGCACGCACCCTGCCCCCCCCCCCACCCTGTGGGGTTGGTGGGGCAGAGTTGTCAGGTTGCAGCGGGTCTCTGTGGGTGAGGCCCACCCTCCTTCCTGCCCCACCTCCACCTCCTCCGGGGCAGCTCGCACTGTAGGAACTGAGTTACAGTAATTATTCACACTGAATTACAGTAATTATTCACACTTCAAAGCGACGTTTCCTTTCACAAAGGACTCTCTCCCCCGTCCCCCAAGTCCCTTCTCCCTTGGAAATAGCAGTTCGTGGGGAACAGAGGCCGGCGAGCTGTTTACGGGGAGCCCAGAACAGCCCTCCCAGCTAGTGAGGGAAGCTGAGGACGGTGTCATGCTCGCCTGGGCAGTGTGCTGGGAGCCCGGAGAGGCCGAACAGCCAGGGCGGCCCCTGTAACGCTTACTGGTGGGGCCAGTAAGGGGTGGGGGCTGGGGGCGGGTGCAGGGCAGGAGCCCTGTCTTGACAGGAGCCCTCGTTGAAGTGGGCCCAGCCAGCTCTGCCGCTGCCCTCTGGGGGCCTCTGTGGGCATTGCCTTCGGTTCCTGAGAAGGGCCTGGGGGAGAAAGGTCCAGAAAAGGTTGCAGAGGGTGATTTCAAAAAGCGCTTTTGTTTCACAAACCAACAAGCAGATGTGATTGGACACCATCCTCGGAACACGGTGACATGCAGACCGGCAGAGGGCAGTCCTGCCTGCACCTCCTGAACAGGGCTCTCAGCCCAGAGTGGACTGGGCTGGTCCCCTTGACCAGTCCGAGGAGCTCCAGGTCTGGGTCTGAGTGGGCGGTGGCTCTGCCAGCCCGGGCCCTGTCACTCAGGAAGGGTGCCCTCCTTCCTGCCCTCGGGGCCCTGCCAGCCCTTCCTCTGGAACTTTCCACTTGGGCTGCACCTCTTAGGGGCCCAGCGTTACTTCTCAGTACACCGCAAGAGGCTTGTGGAGCTACCAGACCGAGGTGCTGGTGGCCTGCAACGACGTTGAGTCTGCAGGAGGGTCGGAGCAGAAACAAACTCACCAACGACTAGCAGCTGTGGAAGGGCACTCTTTCCTTTAGGGTTTTATTTATTTTCAGACAGAGGGGAAGGGAGGGAGAAAGACAGGGAGAGAAACATCAGTGTGTGGTTGCCTCTCAGGCGCCTCCTACTGGGCACCTGGCCAGCAACCTAGGCATGTGCCCTGACTGGGGATCGAACCGGCAACCCTTTGAGTTTGCAGACAGCACTCGACTCTCTGAGCCACAGCACTCTTGACGGTGGGGACTTCTGGCTTGCTCAGAACTCCTGAGTGTTCTGAGGCTAGTTCATCAGTAATTGCCGTATCTGTAAACTTTACATCTCTGTCCACCAACTTGTTCATCTGAATCAGGCTTTTTGAAGATGATGTGCATTTAATCGACTTTATCGAGGTGTGATTTATATGCAGTAAAATGAATACACCTGCTGTGAGGGTGCATCCGCTGTGTTCTGACACACGTGTAAATCTTCGCAGCCCCCATCCCAGTGAGATCAAGACGGTGCCTCCAGGCCCCTCTCCCCTCACCCCAGGCAACCACTGGTCTGGGCACTTTGCCGAGAATGTCACACAGGTGGGACCACGGGGTCTGCCCTCGTTGGTACCTGGCTCTGTCCACACACTGTGCGTGGGTCAGTGGCTTGCCCCTGCCTGGTGCTGCGCAGCTCTGTCGTGGTCCCTGGAGTGGGGCTCAGGGAGGAGCCTCGCCCCCTGCAGGTGCTCAGCGGGGCTTGCTCTTCAAACAATGAGTCATGGAGACTTCTGACGGGAGCCTTGTGTCCCCTGTGAACTTCGGTTACATCGGTCCTTCAGAAGATGAGTGGAAAGGCAGTCCTCTGATTAACTGAGTTGCCTTTTAATTTTAGTGTCAGCCCCAGCTGGTGCGGCTCAGTGGACTGAGCGCCGGCCTGCAAACCAAGGGTCACCGGTTCGATTCCCAGTCAGGGCACGTGCCTGGGTTGCAGGCCAGGTCCCAGGTTGGGGGCCGTGTGAGAGGCAACCAACTGATGCTTCTCTCCTCTTTCTTCCTCCTCCTCTCTCTAAAAATAGACAAATCAAATTAAAAAAATAATTTCAAAATCAGGCTGGTTGAAACCCAGTTTACACTCAAACTCGCTCCTGACACGCACTACAGCTCAAGTCACAGAATGTTTTCACCCCCCGGAGATCCCTTCGTCCTGCCCCAGCCCCTCCGTTCCACGGAGTCACTGGGGAAGGGTCACTCGGACGCTGGAGGGCGGTGGCTTGCTCAGTGCAACACGGTGCCTCCCTGGGCCGCCCGTCTCCGTGGCTGAGCGGTGTCCTCGCACACGCACCTCACGCACCGGAGGAGGTACGCTCCCAGATTGGGGTGAAGAAAGCCACTTGAAAGCCATGTACAGGCTTCCGTGTAAACACTTGCCTGGGATAGCGGCCTAGGAGGGTGGCCGGGCTGCGTGCTGGGGGGGGTGTGGTTTGGCGGTGGGCGGCCAGCCTTGGGCCCAAAGGGGCCACGCCATTTGTGCCCCCTGGACCTCGTGTGGGAGCACAGTCACGTCCACCCTGCAGGTGCTCGCTGGCGTGAGCTTGTTTTCTGTTGTTGTTTTGTAGTCATGGCAGCAAGAGTATAGTGGTTTGTCCCTGGGGTTCTGATTTGTGTGTCCATAGTGACTGATGATACTGAGCATGTTTTTATGTCTTCACGTGTTTATATGTTCTCAGAGACTTTCATTTGATAGTTTGCCTCTTTCTTCCTCCCTCCCTCCCTCCCTCCCTCCCTTCCTTCCTTCCTTCTCCTTCCGAAGCAGCTGACTTTGTTGGGGGTTATGGGTTGTTGGCTGGCTTCATTCAAAGCTCACACACTGGACCTTGAAGTCACCTTCTGCTCCCATGTAGTTGATGGTCCCCAGGCGGAAGCGGTTGGGGAACTCGAATGTGTGTCCATCTGGAAGCTTGATGGTCAGCTCTACTTGGCCGGAGGTGATGCCACCTCTGCAAGACTTCCAGGCTGGAAGGGGAAGGCAGACCCCCGAGGCTCCCCCCACCCCGCACCCTGCCTCCTTGCTGTGGCGCAAGGTTTTGGTGGCATCCCCTTGTATCTTGAAGTGGGGCAGAAGTGCAGGTGCAGAGGTTGCTGTCTGTGCCTAGGTTCAGCAGGAAGCCTTTGGCGTCGGGGGCTGCCTCACCCCTCTCTCGAGGCACTGCCCCAGTGAGAGGTTCACGTCGTGATTGCGGGCGGCAGCAGGGTCCTGGGGTCGGCAGAGCCAGCTGTTGGAAGACTCCCTGCCCGTTTCCAGCTGGGTCGTCTGTTTTCTCACTGAGTTTCAAGAGGACCTTGTGTATCCTGGAAACAAGGGTCTGCGGGTCTGTGTGCATCTCCCCCAGCCTGTGGCTCGTCCTTGCTGGCTTTGCCATGTGTGTCGGGGAGCGGACACTTCTGCTCCAGCGAGGTGCGGTCCGCCGGACTGGTTTTTGTGTTGAAGGAATTTGGGCCTCACCCCAGGCGTGCCGTCTTCTCCTGCGGCTCGCAGGTTTCACAGACCGTGATCTTGCGCTTAGTCTGGGGTCCTCCGGGAGGAGACTTCTGTGTGCGGTGCGAAGCTGGGCTGAGGTTCCTGTCTGGCGTCAGAGCTGAGCGGCTCCCGCCCACATGTTGAATCCATCCGCTGTGGTGGGAATGTGCACGTTTGTCATAGACAGCCCTTCGGGACGAGGGCGCCCCGAGGACCTCCCATCAGCCCTGGCTGCGTCTTCCCAGCGCTGGGGGGCGGTCTGGCTGCCCGCTGACCCTGCGTTTTCGTTGCAGGCCTGCAGGTTCCGCCCTCCCAGCAAGTCGCACCGTGACTGGATCGGACCGCCAGACAAGCTTTCCAACCTGCGGCCTGTCCACTTTTACATCCCCAAAGACGAATCGGCAGCGGAACAGAAGCTCAGAGAATTAAGGCAAGAAACCCAGGAGTGGAACCAGCGGTTCTGGGCGAACCAGAATGTGACCTTTCGCAAGGTGAGGGTCCGTGTCCTGTCGGGACGAGCAGTAACACGGTCGGCCATCAGGGGGCGCTGAGTCTTCAGTGTTTGCTCTGCTCTCCATCACTGCAGGTTCTTGGAATGCCTGTGGCTCCACCTCTGGGCACCCGACTCTTGTTTACCTCGGGCAACCTGCAGAACGGGTTTGCCTCGCGTGCCTGGTTTCCAAGAACCTGCCTATGCCCTTGTCTCAGCCCGCCCTCCCCCACACGCCTGTGTGGGCGTGGATGTGTGGGTGGACTTTGCACCATTTTTGTGAAGGCTGAGGTTTCCTCTTTTAAAGATTGTATTTATTTATTTTTAGGCAGCGGGGGAGGGAGAAAGAGAGGGAGAGAAACATCCGTGTGTGGTTGCCTCTCACGTGCCCCTTACCAGGGACCGGGCCTGCAACCCAGGCGCGTGCCATGACTGGGAATCGAACCTGCGACTCTCCGGTTTGCAGGCCGGCACTCAGTCCCCTGAGCCATAGCGGCCAGGGCTGAGTATACTTTTTAAATCAACATGTAGCTGTACCTAGAATGCATTGATCAGTCGTGGGGTCATGAGTCCTGAGACTTTGGAAGAGGGGAGGGAGCAGCGGAGCTGGAACTGAAACGCCAGCCGCCAGGGGTCTTGGAGACTTGGGCTTCCGTGGTGCGTCCTCGTTCCTCCAGGGCTCAGCCCTCCCAGCAGCACACGCATGAACGAACTGCATGGGAGACGAGGACAGCTGCTCTGGTCCAGCGGGAGAACGACTGGGTTTCCTGGGTCGCCCGCTCATGCAGGCTGCGTGGAGTGGCGTGGGCGCCTCTCACTCTGCGGGTCTGTGGGCAGACAGGGCCCCCCAGAGCGTGCTGTCAGCTCGTCTTCAAGCCCTGCCCCAAGCAGGAAACTTGTGACCACAGCCAGAGGGTGGACAAGGGCTTTGAGGGGCCATTTCCCCGGAAACCCGTGCCCGGGCCTCCCCACAGTGCTGTGTCCTGGCCCGGGAGACGGGGAGACAGAAGCACATTCCGATGTTGTCTTCTTTCAGGAAAAAGAAGAATTTATTCACTCGCGTCTAAAAGCTAAAGGCCTGGGACTGAGAGCCGAGTCAGGTCAGTCCGCTTGATCTGTTTCCTGGGAGAGGGACCGAGTTAGGCGGTGGAAAGGGGCGGAGTCCAGGGGCCAGTCAGGGTCCCCCCTCCGTGCAACTGCCGTCTGCCCTCCTCCTGCTCCCTCTGGTGGTCCTGGGTCGTTTCTGACCTCCCCAGAAAAACTTTCTGATGAAAGATCTGAAACCATGGGCCCCAGAAGCCAAGTCTGTCCCTGGGCGAAGGCACCAGCCCTTCCTCATCCTCGGCGGGGCCCGTTAGAGCGAAGGGCAGTGGCACAGAGTGACCCCCTGCTGGGCTCCATGGCCGGCGTGGTCCTTTGAGTTGGGTGGCAGCTCAGCTTCCAGTCCAGGCCCTGAACTGAGCCCTTCGCCTGTATATCCTGTTTTTTCCCAAGTGGTCCACGAGGCGGCGCCGTTCCTTTTCCATTCGCAGGGAGGGCGGTTCATTTAACCAGAGCCATGTTGCTTGAGTGCAGGGCCTTTGGCTCTGACCTGCGGGGTCAGGTCCCGAGGGCGGCCCCAGCTGCTCTCAGCTCGCCTGTGCTGCCCTTCTGGCCGAGTTGAGGAGCAAGGCCTCCTGCCCCCGGGGCCACAGACCCGCACGGAGAAGGGCCAAAGTCAGAGAGTACCAACCCAAGTGTCCCTAGGTCTGTCGGTGGGGTCAGGCGGGCCCCTGCAGGGGCTGCTTTGGAGACAGACCACCCTTCCTGGGCGGGAGGGGGCATTTTGAGTCCCTTCACAGCCTCGTGGTTGTGGCGTTCCTACCGAGGGCGTTATGCAGCTTTGAAGGCCAGCGCTAACCGAGAGTTAAAAATTAGCTTGGTGATGAAGCAGGAGCAGCTGCATTGCAGGAAGCACTTGGGAGAGGGAGCCCGCATCAGCCCTCCGATAGCCACTGGCTGCAGTGACTGGACGGGGAGGGAGGGAGCAGACTGTCCCCCTCAGTGAGCAGAGGACACTGTGGGTTGGCCCACATACTCGAGGGAGGGGTTTGTTTAGTAATGAACATGGTAGAAACCAGTTACTTGGGCCCAGAAGAATGCACTTGGATTCTTGTCCCTTATGATACAAATATACCCCAAACGGGTCAAAGCTAATTATTAGAAGTCAGTTGTTTATGGATTAAAAAGTTAGACACGGAGCTCCTGGCTGTGGAAAGTCTAACAGACTGACCTGACAGTTCTCTGGAGGAGCGATGTGCTGGTGAGGACGCCCTTTGACCTGTCTGTGGCTCCACCCCAGGACCCTGCACCCCCAGCCTGGTGGCCCCAAAGGGAACCCGGACCCCTGCCCTCGCGTCCCAGTTCCTCTGGCCCCACCGCTCAGCCTGCTCTGCTGCCTCCTCAGTTCATAGCTCTCCGGTATGAGCAGGCAGCCCGAGGCCCCAGGGGTCAGGCCATGCCCTGGAAGCAGAGGCCTGGGGGCGGGGGGGCCGTTGAGTGTGGCTGCCGCCAAGGAAACGGGGCTGGAGACCCTGCAAGGACAGCGTCTGGCGAACCCGAGAGCCAAACTGTCATGTCTGGGAGATGACTTCTTTAAAAAAAAAGAGAGAGTTGGTATTTGTGTGTTGGTCTTGTGCCTTGCAACCTTGTTTTGTTTTGTTTTGTTTTGTTTTTTAAAGATTTTATTCATTTTTAGAGAGGGGAAAGGAAGGAGAAAGAGAGGGAGAGAAATATCAATGTGTGGTTGCCTCTCATTCACCGCCTACTGGGGACCTGGCCTGCAACCCAGGCCTATGCCCTGACTGGGAATCGAACCCATGACCCTTTGGTTCAAAGCCTGCACTCCATCTACTGAGCCACACCAGCCAGGGCCTAAACTCACCTGTTGGATAGTTGTGTGTGGGCTCCTTTCCCTTAAGTGTTAACGCTGAAGTTGACGTTTACTTTCAGGTCAAAAAGCGACATTGAATGCTGAAGAAATGGCCGAGTTTTACAAGGAGTTTCTAAGTAAGAATTTCCAGAAGCACATGTATTACAACAGGTACGCGTTTTCTCCTTCTCCTAGAGATGGCAGTGCTGCGTCTGCACTGGGGAGGATCTTTTTACCGAGTCTGATGGCATTCATGCCGGAGGTGGAAGTCGCTGTAAACTCAGGTTTGCACTCTCAGAGGAGGTCGGTGCTGAGAGTCACTTGCTGGCCCCCCTGTGGTGCCTGGACTCCCCTCCGAGAGGAGCTGGCTCGAGGGAGGGGCAGCCATGGAGGAGCCCAGACCTCGCGGGTCTGAGAGTGGGGAGGCCCCGGGGCCATGTGGTCCCCCACAAGCCCACAGGAGGGACTCCCTCAGGCCAGAGATGGCGCCGAAGAAACCATCCTCAGTGGATGAAAAATATACACGAAACATAGAAACACGTCTGCCACCACGATGACACCGACAGGCATATGGGCACCTCCAGGGACCTCGAGGCGGTCAGCTTGCTCTTCTGGAGATTGACAAATGGAGGAGAGGACCCCCAGAGCACCTGCCCATCCAGGGGTCCTGTGCTGGGCAAGGGGCACTTCCTCTGGAAGGGGTGGCAGCTGGAGCAGAAGTGTAGGGCCCAGAAAGTCACCTGTCCCTGCAGAAGAGATGGGCCTGGGCGCCGGTCCACCTGCGTGGCTGATGGGGACCTTGGAGTAGACGGGCAGGCCGCGTGCCCTGAGCCCGGGGCATCTCTAGGCCGTGTCTCTGAGGTGTGGGCGGAGGGCCGGGCACCGCCCGGGGGTGTTGGTACAGAGACGGAGGGCTGGGGCTGAGTCAGGCCTCCCGGTCTCCGGAAGACAGTAAAAGGATGTGGGGTGGGGGGGTGAGGGGTTCACAGAAGACTGTGTTCAGGACGACAGCCTGGGGCTGCAGCCCCCAAGGGTGGGGAGTTCTGCAGGACAGAGGATCCGGTTTCAACAAGTAACTAGAGTTGGGGGGAAAGAGATTTCCCTGGGATGAGTCGGGCAGACGGCCTGCATGGAAGTGTCGGCCTGCGGAGGGAGCGGAGCGGGGTCTGGGTCCTAGGCGGCCCTGGTCAGTGACAGACTCCCTCAGGTGCTGCGCTGGTGCTGTGGTCGCATCTCTGGAAAAGGTGGGACATACTCCATGTGCGTGTTTCTGGGTGAAATGGGCTCGATGCTGGAGGTTTGCTTCAAACGTGGCAGTGGCAGCGTTGGGTCGAGAGCTCGGTGGCCAAGGCCAGGTGAGCCCCCCAGGGTGACTGGTGCTGGTGCCCTCAAGTGTGACTCTGAGCTGCTCGGGGGACTCTGTCCCATCCCTCCTGGGTCTCTCTGGACCTTGCGTCCTCTCTGGGCGGCACTTGGGACAGGACCAGCCTCGGTCATGGTTCACAGCCCTGGAGCCTCTGTCCTGCCGCCCTGTGGACATGGGAGATGCTGCGTCCCTGTTCCCTCACACCCCGTCCTGGGAGGTCACTTCCCCTGAATGGAGGACTTCAGTCTCAGCGGGATGCTGTTTTTTGTTTGTTTTTTTTTCTGGAAGCCTTTCTCTCTCCCCGCTCCCAAAGATTTCATTTGTTTACTTTTAGAGAGAGGGGAGGGGAGAGAAACATCGATGTGCAAGAGATACTCGACTGCTTGTCTCTTGCTGACGTCCAACTGGGGACCTGGCCCAAGACCCAGGCATGTGCCCTGACTAGGAATCAAACCAGCGACCTCTTGGTTCACAGGCCCGCACCCAGTCCACTGAGCTGCACCAGCCAGGGCTCCTGGCTGCCTCGCTCCTTCATTCAGGGCACCACGTCCCGTCTGCAGTGTCAGTGACAGGAGCGGAAGGGTGGTTCTCGTGTGGAAGGCTTTCTACCTGACCGAGCGAAGGCTCTGGAAAATGGGCCTTTCCACCTCTGGCTGCTGCCTTTCTGAGCCAGTCAGGACCAGGAGTTCCACAGACCCACCTTAGTGCACTGGGCCACTCAGCTTCCGACGGCCAAGCTCCGAGAGTGGGGTGTAGATCCTAATGAGGAAGTGCCCCGGGCTCCGACTGCACGGTGGCCGGCCCCATAGCAGGTCCAGCAGCAGAGCAGCCTGCGACTGGGCACTCCAGCCCAGTGTCGGAAGGAGACACTGTGGAGTGGGCTCTCCAGAGACAGTTCACACAGAAGCTGGGGTTGCCTGGAGAAAGAGGCTGTGGTGCTTTAAGGCGCTGGCCCTCAGGGTGACCAAGCCTCTCACAATGGGTCGCTTCTGTCACATGCTGCTCATGTGGGTGGGGTGCCAGAGCAACCCGGTCCCCCCCAGCCGCACCTCAGTAACTGGGTAGTATCTCCAAGGATGCCGCTTGCCCCCGGGCTCCTGGGGCCTTTAGTAAAAACCAGCGGTGACGGCGCAGCCGGCAGGGTCTGTGTGGCTCTGGGCACTCCCGGGCGGAGCCTCCTCAGCCTGTTTGGTGATGTGCCGGTGCGAGGGGTGGCTTGCTGGGGGCGGAAGAGGAGGGCACTGGGTCCCAGCACCCCGCTGCCGGCAGTGAGTCTGGGGGTCACTGTGCTGTCCTGTTCCTCCGCAGGGATTGGTACAGACGCAACTTTGCCATCACCTTCTTCATGGGCAGAGTGGCGCTGGAGCGGATCTGGAGCAAGCTGAGCCTGGGGCAGAAGACGGCCAGCAGATAGGAGCCAGCCCCCCACTCCAGGCCTCCTGGGAAGCTGAGATGGGACCTGAAAGCCTGTGAGTGACCTGAGTCCCGCCCCTTCTTCCTGGGGCCCTGGGCTCACGTCACCACAGGGCCATCGCTGGGCACGCCGGGAGGAGGCGGGGCCTGGTGCACGGGGCCACTGGGCTCCTCCTGCCTGGACTGACAGCTGGCTCTTGGCCACAGAAGGGATATAATACCAATTTGAAGTAGAGGAATATAAAAGTATCAATAAAATTTCACCTGAAAAGTTTGACTCCTTGAACAACAGTGACTGGGAAGCTGCTGCGGGGCCACCGGGCCTCCGTGACCAGTGACGGGGCCCATGCCCTGGCAGTGCAGCTGCCTCGCCACGCAGGTGCAGCCCTGGGTCAGAGAGCAGGGGCAGCCACCAGTGAGGGCTCCGCTGCGTGTGCGGCAGGGAGGCACGGCACAGGCCGAGCCCCCTCACTGTGCAGACGGGCTGTGCGGTGACGAGCTGCTGGGCCGGCTTGTGCTGTGTCCTGGAGCCATGTGCCCAGGGGGCCGCGGCCGGCGGGAGGGGACGTCTGCCTGGGCAGCCGGGCCACATTGGCAAGCGTGTTGTTGGGAGGTGTGCGGGGTTACCCAAGAGCCACTCGGCAAACAGCTTTTCTTCCAAAATGAGGCAATAGAGTAGGAAGACTGTGTTTTTTCTGTGGCTTGTGAAGAGTGGCCACCGAAGATGATTCCCAGGGAGAAATGGCAGGGACCGGACGGAGCACGTCCCCCACCCCCCGAGGGGTTCTGTGAGGGCGGTGCCCGATGGGAGGCGGCGTGGGAAGCTCATGGGCCCTGCGCCCGGGGTACGCTCGTCCCGGTCTGTTTCCCGGAGAGTGGGGGCGCTGCCCCAGGCAGCGTGGAACTCGGCTCCACAGAAGTAGCAGTGCACCGTACCCCCTCTGCTGCCGCTCACCACTGTGTGTGACGGATACTTCGTCTGTCCAGCGATGAGGGACAGTGGCATTGGCAGGGGCAGGTCCCTGGGGGCTGGGAGACAGGAGTTATTTCTTAGATTTTAATCCCTCCTCCTAGCTCCTCCAATTCACCGACCGCTGTCAAGGTCAGCCCAAGGTCATCTTCTCTCTGGGTAAAGTGACGCTGGAATGAGCAGCCACTTCCGGTGGTGTCAATTCTAGTTCGTTTTGCCCGTCAATTCTTAAGAGATTTTGACGATGACTTTCCCTCGTAATAGCAAAGCCGAGTGCCTTGTCACTTGGAAGCAAGTTTGTTTCCAGGAAAGTGAACTCCAGAGTTGGTGGGGGAGGTGTGTGTGTGCATCGTTTCCGACCAATAAAGGTGTGTTGCATGGTACACGCCACCACCTGCCAGGCAGCGGGAGGACGTGCGGAGTGTGGCGTGTCTGTGACCCCTGGGACGGCGGCACACCTACTCGGTGCGTGTGAACGGGACCCTTTGCCAAGCGAGGGCGTGCCGACACACTTGCAGGCACGGGGACCCAGTGGCCCAGGCTGTGGGCTGGCACCCAGAGCGCTTGCTCTCCGGACCCTTGGGCTCAGCGTGGGATGCACAACTAGAGGGAGCGGCTCTGCGGCCGCAGCCCCTCCTGGCAGCTTTCCAACTTCCCTGCCCAGACCCCCCAGGGCTCCTAGAGGCAGCCTCTCCAGGTTGCAAGGGGCAGAGACTCATTCAAAGGAGTTTTGGTCAAGGGCGGTGGGGGGTGGGCAGGTGACCCTGGGAAGCTAGAGCTCCTCAGAAACCGAGCACCGGGCCCTTGTAGTGGGAAAGCTGCCTCCTTCCTCCTGGCATGGGCCTGGGGCAGGGCCCCGTCCAGGGGCAGGGCAGAGCAGCGTGGCCGAGGTTCCCATGCTGCGCCCACCAGAGCCTCAGATCTGCGGCCACAGACACGCTACCATCCACAGGCCAGGGACACTTTGTTTGAAGAGTGACTTAAAAAGCAAAGATACAGCCCTGGCTGGTATGGCTCAGTGGATTGAGCACCAGCCTGTGAACCAGAAGGTCACTGGTTCGATTCCCAGTCAGGGTACATGTCTGGGTTGTGGCCTGGGTCCCCAGTAGGAGGTGAGAGGCAACTACACACTGATGTTTGTCTCCCTCTCTTTCTCCCTTCTTTCCTTTCTCCTCTTTCTAAGAATAAATAAAATCTTTTAAAAAAAGGCACACGTATGTTTTGTGTTCAGAGGCAGGGCTCCACAGTGGGTGTCCCGGCCGGAGGGGAGCTAGGAGTTGGGTGGCCCAGCGCCCTGGGCTCCGAGTCACAGAAGCTCCCACACGGCCCAGAGGCCCAGGCGTCTCTCCGGTCGTCTCTACCCTGTTGTCTAGGTCTGGGGGCTGCAGAGGGTTTGGGCAGCTCTGGATGGGATGCAGTACAGCTTGAACCCCAACAGCCTGCGTCCTGCCCTTTGGTGAAGACTGCGGGTCATGCGGTGGCCCTCAGATGGGCTGAGTGGATTTCCAAATAAACGCCAGTGAATGGTAGTCAGGGTCATCTTGACCCTCAAATTTTTACGCCCACCTAACCAGGTACCGGGGTGTTCTAGGGTGACTCCCCGTCACAGCCACACTCATGCGAAGCCTTTCTATAGGTGTCTGATTGCAGAGTAGAGACGGTCAGCGACGCGTGTCATCTGCTGTCCCGGGAAGCCTCCGAGAGTGATACGGTCAAGTGCTTCCGTTTTCCAAACTAAAAAGTAAGATGAATCAAGTCTCTTCTCTCCTCTGTGTGTTGGCCATGGTTTGTGGACATTGGTTTTTTAGCTGCTTCTGTCCACACAGAAGAGAAGCATCTGGGTGTAGCTATCAGCAGTGCGCTGGGGCCAGGCTGGCTCAGGACAGGGGCAGGTCGCCACGTCGCCTGAGTTTTGCCGCACCCCGAACACCGTGTGGCACTGGGCTGGCCCTCTGCCTGCATCTTGGCTTGCTGGGTCGCGGTGATACACGCCTGGCCGAGCCCTGGCAGGGGCCCATGGCAGGCCAGGCATAGGCTCTGCATGGACGCTGGACCAACTGCAGGGACCGACGGTCCTGACGCCCCAGGGCTAGCTCCTGAGCGCCGAGTCCTCCACTGGGAGAGGTGATGGGAGCCAGCCCATCAGGAGTCGTAGCAGAGCCCCCACGCAGCCAGGGGGTGGGGGAGACTTGCCTTCGGTCTCCCCCTGCCCATCCCTCAGCTGTCGGACATGGTGGATTCAGGAATTTCAGATGGAGTGCGGGGGTCTCTCCTGTCCTCCTCCTACAAGTGTCCATCACACTGGCACTGGGCCGGTGGCCTCATGGCCACCCCTTCCAAGGAAACAGCTGCACATGGTCGCAAAGAGATCTGTGCTTGGGTGCCAGGCTGTGTTGTGTGGCCCTGGCCTCCGAGGTCCACCCTCTGTCCCCCAGGGCACAGCTCTGTCCACAGTCCTCCGAGGGGCAGCGGCGGTCTGTGCCCCAGGCCTCTGCTGGAGCAGGGCCCACCCAGTGCCCTGCGAACTTCAGACTGCGATAGAGTCAGGATGGGGGGACCCCGGGGCGTGGGGGGACCCAGGGGCATGGGGGGGCGTGCACAGCAGGCTCTGCTGAATGTGTTTCCCTGCCAGCACCGCCTGTTTCATGCTTTCAGAAGCAGAAAGGGAAGTGTAAGTGGCCGTCTTCTGCCAACATTTCTGAGGACGCCTCCATTATGGGGTCGGAACAGGGCGGCCGGGAGCAGGCGGGCAGGACCGGCCTCCCCTCCAGAGAACCGGCTTTCCTGGGGAGGCGGGCGTTTGGCTGTGGGTGCTTCCCTCCCGCAGCGGGTGGGGGGTGCTGCTGGTGCTGCCAGGCTGGGTTCCCTCTAGGCCCGTCACCCTGCAGAGTGTTCTGTTCGAAGCAGTCACTTCCAGCTGTGCACGAGCCATCTGAACATGTCCTAGCAGCTTCCTGTCTCCCGAGGTGTTTCCACGGTGCTGGGTGTGCTTCTGAGGGTCAGCGGGTCACCCTTCGTCCCGCAGCCAGGGAGCCCTGGGGAGCAGCATCAGCGTGGGGGTGGGCTTCTCGGGGGGGCCCCCCGTGGGCCCCCGCCTCCCCCCCCCCCGCTGGCCAGCCACGTGGAAGGGAGTGAAAACCTGTGAGTGCCCGTCTGTACCGCGTGTCCTGGGCGCCAGCTCCACTGGGCACAGGCCATGACGTGGACTCCTTACTGTTGCCTACGTTCTCACCTCCAATGGTAGAAGCCCCGAGTTCCGGACCTGTGGCAGCACCGTCCAGTGCACACTAGTTCACAAAAGCGGTTTCTTGCCGGCGTCACGAAGGAGAGAGCCCCGTGAGGTGGACAGCCGACTCTTGAAGCCCAGGCTTTTTTGAGTGGAGACCCTGACGACCGTGTGGGCCCTTTCCAGGCACTGTCCCCCACAGCTGCCCGCTGGCCTCCCGTGCCACAGCCCTGGGCCGGCACCTGCAGCCAGCAACTCGCTGTGGGTGGGGCCTATGCCCCAGAGGAGCTGACCAGGCTCTCCAGGGACCAGCACTATCGTGGGGACTCTGACGTCTCCTGCCTGTGGAGTGGCCCAGGGCCCCGGGGCACCTCCCTCCCAGCACGCAGAAAGGGTGGCCGTGCCCGCTACCTCCCCAGGGAGCACACCTGTGCCTGAGCGTGGGTGTCCCAGGGGGGCCCCGGTCGCCAGCAGGAACCCATCCACTGCGAAGGGAGAAGGGGGCATAGGCGCTGGGGGACAGCTCCCACGCCGCCACGCATGGCTGGGAGGCACCCCCTCGGGGGAGCCTGACCCCTCCTGCAGGGCGACCTGCTTCCTCGAGTGGGCGAGCCTCACCTCAGAGACACTGCAAGGCCCAGAGGCCGCAGGGACGGGAGATGGACTGTGTGTGTGTGTGCACACGCGTGAAGACGTGTGTTAAGCCCACCATCTCCAGAGAGTGCAGCTTGGCGGCATGAGGCACACCTGGCGCTGCTATGCGCCATCCCCAGTGTCCTCTCCAGGCTGTCCTCATCTCCCCAGACAGAGCGTTGGGCCCTGTCACACACAGATGCCCGCTGCCCTTCCCCCGCCTCCGGCCTCCTGTCCGTCCACCTCTGTGTCTGAACCTGTCTGCTCCCCAGCCTCGTGTAAGTGGGATCGCGTGGTGCCTGTGCTTTCCTGACCGGCTCACCTCCCGGAGTGTGACCTCCCTGGTTCCTCCGCACTGTGGCCCACCAGGCCCTGAGTCCCGCTCGGCACTCACCCCGGAGCCCTCTGAGCCTCGAAGGCCACTGCGGAGGAGGGTGCGGCCCACAGCCCGAGGGGGTTGCTGCTCAGCGAGCTCACTGCTCAGCCAGCGCTCCTGAGCTCCCTGAGCAGAGGCTCGCGCTCGTGGGCACCTGCCACCACCAGGCCCTGCTCTGGGCAGTGAACTGACAGACGCTGGCCCTCCAGGGCCACCCTGCCATCTCGCGCCCCAGGGCCTGTGCCCACCTGGTGGGGACAGCCATGCTGGGCAGGGTCCCAGCTCACAGATGCCGCTTGCCTAGCTGGGCTCCAGGAAAGGAATTTCTTTCCTTTCCTGCTGGTGAAAGGAATTGATTGATGTTCCTAAAGCTTCAGGCTGTTTCCAGCCGCATCTGTGACTCCTCCCTATTGACTTGCATTAGCGACTGCCCTCCTCTGCCCTGAGTCAGCCCTTGGGTGGAAAAGTACAGGCGGAGTTTCTGGGGAAGGGGATGAGGTAGACAGGTGTCCAGACGCTCCCCTGGGCCCCCTCCTGCCCCTTCTCCCCACCACCCGCCCGAAGACCAGCTTGCCATCAAAACACCAATTGTGCATTGACCACCTTCTTCCTTCTGTTCCTGTGGCTGCCAGACAGTTTTGAAGCCGTGATGGCTCACAGTAGTTACCTTGGGCGGCACTGCTGCCATGGGCACCGGCCCCAGGGGTCTGCAGTGTCGTGGCAGAGGTGGGCGTGGACGAGTGTGGCCCCTCACAGAGAGCCCTGAATGGGGCTGGCCAGGCACGAGGGGGCAGGGGCAGGTGGGGCCTCATGTCGGGGGACCCCCACAGCATCTGCCTGGCCAAGCCTAAGCGGTTTCATGCTGCCTCCCTCCGAGGTCACAGGCCTCAGGGACAGAACCGTGGTGCATCTGTGTGTGTGGCTTCGGTGCCTCATTTGCCCCGAACACAGGGCACCTGTCGTCTGCTCCCTGCAGCAGGTGGACCGGCCAGTTCTCGGGAGGTACTGGCCGTACCAGCTCACGGAAGGTGTGTCCACACCCTAACCCCTCATACTGGGGGTGGTGACCTCATTTGGAAACTGGGACTTTGCAGAGGTGATCACGTTCGGGATGCCGGGGGAGGTCACCCTGGGGTGAGGGTGGGTACAGGCACACTCAGAGGGAAGGGAGGCCTCGTGGGCTTGGGGGCCGTCACGCATCCTCAAGCCGAGGAACTTGCAGAGCCACTGGAGGCTGGGGAGAGGCCGGGACAGGCTCTCAGAGCCCCAGGGTGGGGGGTCAGCCTGCCCACGGCTTGGCTTCCCAACTGCTGGGCCCCAGAATGGTCAGAGCAGGTGTCTGCAGGCAAGCCCCTCGGCGTGTCACCGAGGCCACAGGGACTCTCTGCGGGGAGAGCAGGAGGACCTGAGTGCTGTGGAGCAAGGTGGGGCGGACGGGCCTTCCTGGGAAAGAGAGAGATTTATGTCTGACGGAGCAGCGGCCTCCAGAGTGAATGGATGCCGACGACTCTCTGGAAACCCTGCTGGGAGCCTCTTCCCAAGTCTGCCCTCCAGAGCCGAGAACGGGGAAGCTGCAGGTGAATTTACTGCAGGGAGGCTGGAGCCCGATGGCTACGTCTGAGCGAGGCCTGGCCGTCAGTTCCACCCTCGGAGCCTCGGTTTCCCATCTGTAAAATGGGCAGGGCCTGGGAAACAGGTGGGAGGTGCTTTGTGCCGACACGAGGGACAAGGGTGGCCTGTGGCCACCGGGTGTCTGCAGACGGGGTGACAGGTGGTGAAACTGGGTGAAGGCCAAGGGTGCACTCGGCACAGGCAGACCAGCCTGGCCTGGTCGAGGTGGGCTGACCTGCGGAGTCCAGAAGGCTGGCTTTTTCCACTTTCACCCTTTGCAGTGACGTAGCCTCACGTCCATTTCCTCAGTCAGGTCTGCCTCCTCCTCCATCTTGTCCTGTGGAGCTGAGCTGGGCCTGGCACAGCAGGGCGCTCGGTCAGGGGACTGGACACTGGCACGGCCCGGAGCCCTTTCCGAGGGCAGGTGGCCGCTCTGCCGGCTCCCGGGTCTCCTCGTGTCTGGCTCTCCCCCTGCGCAGTGGCCCCACGGCTGTCCCAGTGGCTGGGTGTCTGCTGCTCCCGGGGGACCCTCCAAGTCCACCTCGGCCTGCCTCCCACCCACAGGTGCCCTTTCTCGGGGGCAGTTCTGGAGTCGTGTGGTCCAGGCTTGGCCACACATAGGCAGTTCTGATAGTGGGGTGGTGGGGAGCAGCCCAAACCTGACTGTGGATCCATCCACCCGATCACACAGGGACTGAGAAAGCTGCCAAGAGAGAAAAGCTGGCGTGACCATGGTCCAAAATGGCACTTCCTCCGGAGCAGGTGTGCCTGCAAGTCCTGGAGAAAGTGGGCGGGACGCAGGGCCAGGGAGGTTTGGCAAGCTTCCTCGGGGAGCCAGAACAGCACTGGCATGGGGGTGGCTCCCCAGTCCCACACCCCAGGGTGCTGCACAAGGGAGCAGGGTGGAGAACTGGCTGGAGCAGACTGCTGGAGCCCCAAGCAGTTCCTCTTAAGTCACACACGGACTCATCTATGCAGACTCACTCCCTCTGAGCTCCAGCACCAGGGAGCAACTTGAAAGGCCCCAAGTGGTACACAGGGAGGAACTGAAGTGTCTGACATCCAGGCAAGCAGAGGTCATTGTAATAAACCCTTCCGTTACAGAGCCTGCAAGCTGGTACCATATCTGAGACTCCCATTAACCTGGCTAACACTGCTTGACCCGCCTTGAAGATTCTCAGACTCGACCCTACCCAGTTTACAGGCACATCCAAGCTGCTTTTCCATATGAATGGATGGT
Source organism: Tonatia bakeri (assembly GCA_004024845.1). Classification (NCBI taxonomy): domain Eukaryota; kingdom Metazoa; phylum Chordata; class Mammalia; order Chiroptera; family Phyllostomidae; genus Tonatia; species Tonatia bakeri. Next base: position 57 of record PVIA01004440.1, on the reverse strand, counting down.
CTTGACTGAAGTTTCCTAACTTCCTAAATCCTCTCAATCAATCAACAGCTGGCCTCA